>VSMD01058074.1:0-24405 GCA_008750895.1 Mirza zaza | reverse complement strand
AAAAAAAAAAAAAAAAAAAAAAAAAAAAAAAAAAAAAAAAAGAAATAGTTTGAATAGCACAGAGTAGGAGGAGTTTACTTCTGGCTTCAAGGACATGATAGTTCTTGAACTAGAACCTGAGGAATGGCAGGACATCTTTTCTATGATGTTTTCTGAGTCCACATGTGTTTGAAAAATACTAAAAGCAAAAGGGGAAAAGTTGACATTGGAGCTATTTCAATGGGTGGATATGGGCAGAGGGAGGCATACTCTGCAGAGAGACCTGCAGGGGAAGGGAGGGGAGAGGAGTCCAGGACACACTCAGGTGGGAGGGGTGGGCCTGGCCCTCAGCACCTCTGCCCTCCTCTCTCAGTATTTTGCTCATGGTTCCTTTGCCTGGAGAGTCTCATCCTACATCTGCCAGAAGCACAGTCCAGATTCTCTAGAAAACAGCTGCTGCAAACCTGTGCGTGACGACATCATCTGAAGGTGCAATCACAGAGTGACCACAGGGAGGGAGCAGGTGAGAGAGGCCGGGGTGGAATGAGAGCAGGTGCAAGTGGTTGCCCACCAAGCCAGCCACAGTACAATGACTGAGTCTCAGGGAAAGGCTTCCAGACCAGCGAGAAACCTCCGCTCACTGGGGTAGCACATCAAGGAGAGGAAGGCAGAGGGAGCCAGCAGCCCAGCGCTGCCCACTTGCTGACCCTTGTTGATCAGANGACCAGCGAGAAACCTCCGCTCACTGGGGTAGCACATCAAGGAGAGGAAGGCAGAGGGAGCCAGCAGCCCAGCGCTGCCCACTTGCTGACCCTTGTTGATCAGACTGACCCCATCAGACATTAACCCTCTTGTCCTTCCGGGTTATACTATCATACCAGCCCCTCCAGGCAGCTGTAAAAGGCATAGCATCTGAGCCCAAAGAGGAAGGAGAAGCCATAGCCTTTGTGAGTCAGGACATGGGACCTGGGTTTCGGGGTGATGCCACTCTTCCCTCGGTTCATGTGATGGAAGCCATCCCAAAGCCTGCCCATGCCCTGGAGAAGGCGGGACGGTGGGCGGTGCTAGGGGTTGAAATGACAATGACAGCAGCTGGGCCTCCCTGTGAGCAAGTGGCTAAATCCCAGGGGGGCAGTGGAGGGGTGCAAATAAATCTTGGAAATACATAAACTGAGTCTGATGAAAGTATATATATATTTACATAACTTTCAATGTAAAAAGTCTATGAAATTTTTCCTGATTTTTCTATTTGGGCATTCATGTTGGCTTTGTTGGTAGAACGTTTTGGTTACTTTTTTTTTTCTCCAAAAAATGATAGTTATTCACTTCTGTTTATCCTCTTTCCCCTCTCTAGGAGGGGAAACCTAAGGTCAGAACAATGTTTCGTTCACCTCTCTTTACTGTTGTAGCTCTATGCATCAAGCTCAAATAGCAATCGGTAGTCAATAATATTAAATTAGGCTCCGATGGTGATGCCAAAAAGTTAAGCACAAAGAGGAGGGAGGCAATGACAGCACCCCAAGACGGGTGTAGAACGTGGGGAGTTTGTGAGAAGTAACGGGGTGACAGAGAAGGAGCTGTCTGTCAGGGGGGAAAGGAGAGCCTCAGAATTCAAGGGACAATGTCATTCCACAACGATGGCTTGGAGGTGGGGAATTTCAATAGAGTTATGGACGTGGAAATCAAATTGCAAGGGATTATGGAGCAGTTTGCAAGGAAGAGGCATCCATTCATATTATATACACCCTCCTCCAAAAGCAGTGAAATATGAGCTCTCTGGGTCCTTTCAAGAACTTGTTCAAGGTCACAGAAGCACCTTGCACAGCAATTCTGTCCTTGAAGTCCCCAAGTTCCATCCTCGGCTACTCCTGCCTCCCAGGAAAGCCACATTCGTAATCCATTTCCACGATGCTCATCCTCCAAAGTCCTCAAATGAAGGATGGGTTCATGTCACACTCACCAAAAGGCATGACAAAAAAAATAGCCCTTAAAAACCCCTTCTTTATTGAGCATGAAGCTATTATTCAGCTCTGATCATGAGATCACTCACCACCACCTGTGTACACTGCCTCCCGTGAGAAATTTCTCTGGGAATTTTGTAGAAGGAAAATGTCTAGCGTCCTGAGCTAGTCTGTGCAGTAGGTGGCTTTGGCCTGTGAAAACCTGCTGGGCTATTTTAATGTCAGAAATCTGAATTCCTGTCCTGTCATTTGCTCTACAATCCAAGGCAAGTATCACAAGGGTGAGGTGAAACTCAAAGAAAATATTATCGATTATACCTTTTGTTGGCCGGGCGTGGTGGCTCACGCCTGTAATCCTAGCATTCTGGGAGGCTGAGGCGGGCGGATTGCTTGAGGTTAGGAGTTCGAAATCAGCCTGAGCGAGACCCCATCTCCACTAAAAAAATCAAAAGAAACTAATTGACCAACTAAAAATGTATATACAAAAAATTAGCCGGGCATGGTGGGGCATGCCTATAGTCCCAGCTACTCGGGAGGCTGAGGCAGAAGGATCCCTTGAGCCTAGGAGTTTGAGGTTGCTGTGAGCTAGGCTGACGCCATGGCACTCACTCTAGCCTGGGCAACAAAGTGAGACTCTGTCTCAAAAAAAAAAATATATATATATATATACACATATATACCTTTTGTTAAGTTGCGCATAGTAGGCATTCAATAATAGTTAGTCCCCTTTTCACTGTGATAATGAGAATGACGTAACTAATCACAGTTGGCACATTTGACTGCCATAATGCCCAGAATCTAATTTTACTTTCAATTACAGCAGATATTATCATAGTTGGCATTATTATTCATTTTTCTCAACCTTGTTTTTCCTTTTAATTCATACTGTATTCCTCTTATGGAGTAGGCCTTTTTGTCAGCAAGCCATCTGAAATTCTTTTTTGCAAAGAGAAGATGGGGCATAAATCATTCTTTAACATATAAACTGCTCTCAAATTTGGCACCCCGTGAAATATTGTGCAGCTATTAAAATTGCAATTAGGAAACTAGAAGTATCACAAATGGCAGAGATATAATGATGATTTGACTGTAAAATGGTACATATACTCTAACAGCAGTGATGTAAATATTTGTATTTTAAGAAAATATGAGGGAACTTCTGCTTCTAGCTAAGAGGGTGTAACAGGGACCAAATTTACCCTTGAAATGAAACAAACAAACAAAAATGAACAAAATATACAAAACAACACTTTGCAAGACAACGGCTATAAAACAACAAATGACAGTGACTCATGAGAGAAAAGAAACAAATGAGATAAGCCTTACATGATTGTCCCAGATTAATGAATTAAGAGTGCTTCCGGGCTGCAGAACAGAGAGGAGAACCAGATGGAATCAAGGGCTCTTCCTAAATTGAGCAGAGCTGAGAGTCAGGGAGGATGAAGATGGCCAGAGTTCACAAGGCAGAGCACCAAAGAGGGGAAAGGTACAGAAAGACAGAACTTCAGAGATCAGCAAAGACTGCCCTTGAACATCCATTCAGCTGAGTACTGGTCACCACATGCACACGAGGAAGACACTCAAGACTGGGGAAAGACCCAGGTAAAAGGGTTAGAAGGAATGGTGACCGGCGCTCACACAGGGCCAAGGATGGTGACTGTTCACACCAGCCAGACTGGAGGACATCACAATGCAATGATGACACATTATTAGAATATTCAGAAGGCTCTTGACTTCATGGTGAGAAATAATTGGCCATAGATTGCTCACTGACCCAAATCTTCCTAACAAATCTGAAAAACAAATTAAAATCATTTGACGAGATGCCGCAGCACACCTCTCTTTGATGGCTACAATGAAAAAGACTGACCTCAACAAGTGTTAGACCGCATGTGGCAATCTGGAAAACGGTATGGCAGTTTTTTTTAAAAAGTCAAACATACACTATAATCCAGCTATTGCAGGAAAAGGAAAACTTACGTCCACATTGAGACTTGTCTGTGAATGTTTGTGTCAGTTCTATTTGTAACAGTCAAAACCTGGGAACAACCCCAATGCCCATCAATGGTAAATGTATAAACAAGTCCTATATCCATAGAATGGAATCCTATCCAGCAATAAAAAGGAATGAAGTGCTGATAGATGCTACCACACAGAGGAACTCGAGAACATTAAGCGAAATGGAAAAAGCTAGATACAAAAGACAGTATCTTGCTTAGTCCATTTATATCAAATGTCCCAAAAGGATGAACCTATAGAGGCAGGTGATGGCTGCCTGTATCCAAAGGTGAGAACAGGGAGTGACTGCAAATGGGCACAGATGGTCTTTGGGGAGTGGTGAAAGTTTTCCAAAATTGCATTGTGGTGATGGTTGCACAGTTCTGCAAATTTACCATAAATAAATTGAATTGTACACGTACAATGGATACATTTTACAAGATGTAAATTGCACCTTTAAAAAGCTGGGGTTTTTATGAAAATGAATGAATTATTGATAACAGTCAACAACTTGGATGGATCTCAAAATAATTATGCAGACTACAAGAAGCCAGACAAAAAGAGAATACATATGGTGCGACTCCATTTGTATAAAATTCTAGATAATTCAAACTAATCCATGGTGACAGACAGCAGACCAGTAGCTGCCTGGGGACTAAGGGACAGGGTCCCTTAGAAAGGAGAACATGTAGCATGGGGCAGGAGGGAAAAATTACAACGGGGAAACTTTTGGGGTGTTGACTATGTTCCCCATCTTGATTGTGGCAATGGTTCCTTTGGGTACATACACGTGTCAAAACCTATCAAATGCCACACTTTAAATATGTGCAGATTTTGTATGTCAATTCAACCTCAGTAAAGCTGTTTTATTTTTAAGACACATGAATGGTATCATAAGTACAAAAAAAAATTAGTTTTGTTAGAATGATGGGATTAAGAGTAGTTTTCTTAAGTTTTTAAACTCGTTGTTACATTATATTTTCTATAATTAAAATAACAATGGGCTTAGAAATAGTTCACAACTTAAACAACGAATAAGGCTTGGAAAACTAGTAGAGTCTAGAGAAGATGCTACTGTTGTTGTTGTTGCTGTGAAAGGCAGACGAGCCCCAGGTATATTTAAGGCACATCACAAGAAGCTGGTAAGATGAAAAGAAAAAGGTTATATAAATCCTGAAGGAGGCAAAGGAAAGTGGAATCTCAAGCAGAGGAATTATTTTTCCTAGGGAAGAAGGTTGCCTATTGCCATGAGATGAGAAGAAAGGAAAAGAAAGGTGAAATTGCAGAGAACTGTTGAGAAAACGTGGAAGGGTGCAAACAGACATATTTTAATCTGGGAGGGAGGGACTTGAGGGTACCCTCGTTCAAGAGTCTTGACCTCAGCAGAGGTCTGCCTGTTTCTGCACGCTCTCTTCTGCCTGCACCGTGACGACGGTGTGCCCTGGGAGCTGCAGGTCCCAGAGCGATGGCTCATGCCCTCCAGCACCGGCCCCCTTGCCAGGCCCCTCCCTCGGAGTTGCTGCCTAACAGGACTGCAGAGGGTTCCAGAGCGGATGCAGAAGCAGCCACCACACTGCTGGTTGGAACCTGCCCTGCACGCCCAGGGCCCTGGAGGCCAGGGGAAGATCTGATCCCCCACCCCCAATCCAAGGCCTGGGTTGGTCCAAGATTCCCTGGGCATCTCCTTATGTCTTTCCGAGGCCCAGACCAGAGCTTGACCTGTCCTGCTGCAGCCCAGTCCTGGGCTCAGACACCAGGCCTCCGCCTGCCCCACAGAAGTAGAACTGTCCATGGGAGCTCACTTTGGCCTCTGCTGGGCCTCCCTGGAGGGCTATGGCTGTCTGTTGCCAGCACACGCAGCCCTTTGCAGCTCAGAGTCAATCTACACCCCAGTGTGGGGCCCACTGGTATCTTGCATTGTCCCCAGGGGACCTGGTCCCTGCAGCCTTTGTTGGCCACACCCCTGCTAGGGCAGCTGGAGTCGTATAGTGCTTGTGCTCTTGTCCTCTACCAAGTGCTCCAGTCCTGCCAGACTCCAGCCCTGTCCCCAAACTCTGGAGAACTCTTGCCTCTTCTGGCAGGCTGCACGCTCTTCTGTCCTTGTTCTCTACACCAGACTCACCCCGCCACCACCAGTGACCATCGTCCTGCTGGCCGAGGACCTGTCTTCAGATGGCAACACCTGGCAGAGTCAAGCTCAGCTTGGCCGCTCTCCCAAGACCTGGAGTCTTGCAGCTCAAATGCCTCCCACGCAGCCACAACAGCCCTGGTTAATCGCCCCAGTCCCACCCACCCCATGACTGCCCTGTCCCATGCGCCCACAGAAAGAAGGTGTCCACAGACTTGAAACTGACCAGTTCCAAGCTGAAATGAGCACCACCACTTAAGGAAGTCGAAGCATAGAAAATGGCAACTTGATACATTTCTTGCAACACCTAAACCACCTCTCCAGCTGGTCCATTAACATGGTATGTGGATGTTTGCATTAATTCTTTAATCTTGCCTTTTGAGATTTTACATAAATTACATTCCCAAATTTCTTCATCTAGACTCAACTACCTTTCTCAGTGACATCTTCCATCTTTAACCATAGGTAAACATTTCCTGTGTTTGGATCATGGTAAAAATTTTGCATTCTGTTTTTTTCCCTGTAATCGTTATGTGATAAACATTTTCCTACCTCAGATTCATAGTAAATATGAATTCATACAGATGGAAACATAGCAAACATGAATCTGATTTATGCATCCAATTATTACACTATAGATTACTTCATCATCCTCCAGTTGTTAAACATTTATTTGGTTTCTAGTTCTTGTTCACTGTTACGGGTAGCATAGTACTACTGTTAATATAATGCATCTTTGTACAAGTAGTATTTATCTTCTTTAAAATTATTTTCATATAAAAACTTCCCCAAGATTTTTTCCCAGAATAAAACTAAAAATATTTTAACACTGCCTGAAATATTGTCCTGTTGTAGTATTGAACCCATTAATACTGTCTACTGCAGAAGTCCCCATTCCTTCAAGATTTATTAGTACTTCCCCCAGATTTAGGCTTATTTAATAGACATGTAATTTTCTTCAGAACTAATTTTATTCACATTTCTTTCCTTACAAATGATGTTAAGTATTTTTTATTTTTTGTGTGATTTGTGTGTAAAATTTTATAACCTCTTTATTTTATATATTAAATTTCCATCTGTTACATTAGCAGACTAGGAAAATATCAGAAATTCTAAAGAATATTTAGTAACAGTGCCCATATGATACTTGGACTTCCTATAATTACTTTTAAAATATTTTATTTTACTACTATTGGCTTTATTTTAATTGTACAAGAGTTTGAATTTTATTTAAATACCTTTTATTCTCTTTTCTTCATAATATCTTTGATAGTCTAAAAAGCTGGTTCCCCTATTTGGTTAAATAAACTATCTCTTTGTAGATGATTTAATTTTTTAGTGTAATTCTTTAAAGTAAATTTGTTTTTTGCCATATTGAAGTAAAGTTATTCCAGTAGGATGTATAAAATAATTATGTTCTTTATAATTTTATTATACCCATTTGTCATATATTATGTTTTCATATGTGCTTAAAGTTGTGAATACACGTTCTCTTTATGGACTATATTTCTCTTTTTAATCCAGCATTACACTGCTTCAGTTATTGTTCTTTTGTAAAGCAGTTTATTTTGTGAGAATAATTATTATTCCTTTGCTAGTGCTCTAATATTCTTACCTATCTTTCCAAGAATACTGCAGAATCGATCATTCTGAATTCCATGAAGTGTCAATGATATCATTGGTATTTTAACTGAAGTTATATTAAAACTACAAATTAAACCAGAATTAATTGCCACATCCATTTGGTCTTCCTATCTAGGAGTAGGATATATTTCTCTACGTATTTAAGCCTTTTTTCTCCATTAAAATTTTGTAGACTTTTTTGGATAGGTATTATAAAACCTTATACAAGTTTAATTAAGACATAAATCAATTTGTGGCTATTACAAATTGGAAGTCTTTTATTATAATATTTTTAGCTGTCCAATAAAGGCATTTGAGTATTAGACTAATCTGTATCAATTGTATTTTTTGACCAGCAATTTTTCTTCACTGTTATTTTGGTTGATTTCTTTAGCTCCTCTAGGTGAAAGATCATAGAGAATTCTCATAATGTTCTTTTTAAATCTTACTTCTTTTGTATAGTTGATTATGCAGACAAGAATATAGAAATCTCTATAAAATAGCCATTGTGGACGTTCTCCCTCCATCCTTCCTGTTGTTCATGCCAAAAAAAAAAAAAAAAAACCTGCTGGCTCCCCCTTCAGGAAAGTTCCAGAATCATACCCCTTCTGGCCATCTCCCCCTTCCCCAGCCTGCTCTCATCCCCATCCACTCTCATGTGGATTACGCACTGGCCTCCAATTCACAATCTGAAAAAACAGTGGGAGAGACCTCTGAGAACTTAGGTCAGATATTATCACACTTTTGCTCAAAACCCCCCAAAGTCCCTGCAGTCCCTTACAAAGTCCTCTATGGTCTGCCCCCTCCACCTGTCTCACTTTATACCCTACTTTATGCCCCTCATTCACTTCTTTCTAGACACAGGAGATTCCTTGGTATTCCCTGAACATACCAGACGTGCCCCTGCCTCAGGGCCTTTGCACTTGCTGTTTTCTCTGCCTAGAAAGCCTTTTCCCCAGGTATCTGCTCACCTCATCCCCTCCCCCGCCCCAGGCGTTTGCTCAAATATCAGATCCTCAGTGAAGCCTTCCCTAACTCCCCAACTTACACTTGCATCCTCCTCCTCCTTGCTCCCTATGTCTGTCTTGTTGCATTTCTTTTTCACTGCACTTTTCACCACCTCACATTCTATGTATGTATTTATTTCTCATCTCTCTATCTTCTTTGCACACACATACCACCAAACTCAAGTAAAAGCTTCAGAGAGCAAGGATTTCTCCCTGTTTCTCTCATTACTGTATCCTCAGCATTAGAAATTAGATGCTTGGCTGGGTGTGGTGGCTCACGCCTGTAATCCTAGCACTCTGGGATACCAAGGCAAGAGGATCACACGAGGTCAGGAGTTTGAGACCCTGTATCTACTAAAAAAAAAAAAAAAAAAAAAAAAGAAAAAGAAAAATTAGCCTAGAAGTACTAAAAACAGAAAATAATAACTGGGTGTGGTGCTCCTCACCTATATTCCTAGCTACTCGGGAGACTAAGACACGAGGATCGTTTGAGTCTAGGAGTTTGAGGTTGCTGCCTGGCACTCTAGCCCAGGCAACAGTGAGACTCTGTCTCCAAAAAAAGAAAAAAAAAAAAAAAGAAAGAAAAGAAAAGAAAAAGAAAAAAATAGATGCTCAATAAATAACTGTATTGAATGAAAGCACATCTATCAAATAAGGTTGAGAGTGAGACACTTGGAAATATCTAAGCTCAGTATGATTTTTATCTATGATATCAAGTAGATCTTTTTTTTTATCATATTGAGGAAGAATGTTTTTATTCCTACCTTTCAGGGGTTAGGTTAGGAGCTGGTGCTGCATTTTGTTAAACACTTCATGTATTAAATTTTTCTCTTCATATATCTTGATTTTTGTCTACTATGTTTCCTTAAAGCTGTGCAGAGATCCACAAATAGAAAACTATGCAGTAGTTTGGATGTCAAACCACAGATCGCCCTAGAAAACAGCTGTCAGTCCCCTGAATAACCACCACAAAGATCAGAGCATGATGGGTCCACTTGCACCACTGGAAGAGGAGCCCCAGCCAGAAGGAAAACTTCCTGCACTTGACAACTGGTGATAAATCCATCCCCATCTTGCAGGCGCTAAAGGGCTGACAAGCTGAACACATAAGACCCCAAACATGAAATCAGCATTTTTAACTTATCACCCCAAGCTAGTGTCAAGATGGAGACATCGAGCAAAGAGCGGAGAGCAAAGAAAGTTTGGGGTACGTAGCTCAGCACCACTGTGAAGTTAGGAAGACAAATCCCTAAAGTGTGACTGTCCATGTCTGTATCTTTCAGGGTGTACCTCCAACTTGCCCCTCATGGGAGGACCAGGACCAGACGTTCCCTAGCAACGTGCCTTAATATATAAGAAGGTGCAGGGGTGGGGGTTGGGAAGGAACCTCAGGAGTTATTTCCAAAGTTCTAGCTTTTATGACCATAAGCGAAACCTCCACTGACTTCCTATTTAAGAGATTTTTTTATATTTTAAATATTTGCAATATTCACTAATATAAAAAGGTAGCAATATTAGCATTTCATAAGAATGCACTGAATGTGGTATTTCTACTAAAGGTTTCAAAAGAAGTTTACTTATGATACTAAAAATATTAAAAGGGAAACTAGTTAATAAGTTAACCATATGTAATATAGGAAAACTTTCCCTTCCAGAATATTTTTTTGAAACAAAATTACTCAAGTCACATGGGTATAGAAACTGAGGGGGGGGGGTGGGAATTTTAAAAAATATTTATATTAAAAAATATAAACATAAGAAAATCTAAATAATCCAAGAGAAAAAATGTAACATTGCTTTCCTGATTCTCTCCTAAATATTATTACACCACTTCATGAACTAGCAGCCATGAGCGTGTTATTTCCACATTTGTCACTTGTCCTTTCATCCGTTAATTCCCATCTCAGTAATGATTTGTCCTAGGGTTGCCCATGGGCAAGCCCAGTGTTAACCTGGAATTGATTTATTTTTTATTTATTATATACTGGTTATTTGCTTACTATATTTGTTCATTTATATATTTCTGATGAATCTCTGCTTCTCCCATCAGGTCCCATTGGAGATCAGAAAAATTATATGACTGTGGACCAAAGCAGGAGATTTGACTAATTTTACCAAAGTAAAATGAGCAATTTTCCATTAAAATTTATCTGGGGTATTAATGAAGAATTCTAAGTTCACTGTGTGAAAAATCACACATTGTACAGTGATAAAAGAAAGCTTAATAACAACTATCTTCTCTTTGTAGCAGCTATGATATCACTCATGATAAAAATATTCGCTCACTAAAACAGGAATCGCAATGAATCAAAAATAGATTGCATCCATAGTAATAATTTAATTGATAACATGAAATGTGTGGGGTTTTTTTGTATGCTGCTTCAGATTTAATGCTGTTACTGCCAGAAGAACATTTTTGCAATAGTTACTGTTTTTTTTAAAAAACAAAACTTTTTTTTAAATTTCAGAATATTACGGGGGTACAAATGTTTAGGTAACATATATCGCCTTTGCACTCCCAAAGTCAGAGCTACAAGTGTGTCCATCCCCCAGACAGTGCACACCTCACCCATTAGGTATGAATATACCTGTCCCCTCCTTCCCCCTCCCATCGGCCCTACACCCGATGGATGTTACTTCCATATGTGCACGTGAGTGTTGATCAACTGATACCAATTTGATAGTGGGTACATGAGCCGTCCGTGCATAGCCAGCCGTGCGAGCTCTTGACCTCCTACCCTGGGAGCAGTGAGCCGGAGGGCCACCTCTAGTCCTCCGTTTTTTTCTAACCTGAAAGTCGAATGTCATCTTTCTACTTGAGAAACCATGGAAGCAGCTGCTGGCAGCCAGCACCTCACTGCTCTTGGTTGGCTAACAAGAGGGACCTGGGAGAACCTGACCCTGTCCCAAGGCAAGACTGAAAGACAGTTGAGGAAAGGACAGCTAGAATAAGAACTGAAAAAAGAATTAATTACAGAGTGGCCAAAGGTAGACCCCTCCCCCTCTCCCCATTAGGTTTCCCAGAAGGCAACATAAACGCAGCCTAATTAGACCCTGAAAAAAATGCAGAGAATGTTCAACATAAAATAATTAATACCAAATGCCCAAAAGGTCAATAACTAGATGGTAACTTTCAGACTCTAGTCGTTTATTGTGAAATAGTCTTAACCATGCTGTTATGTTAAATATTAATGCCCCTATTTGTTCACATAGAGAGAATACATGTGCTGGGAACTCTACTTTAATTACTAGAGTTTTGTCCGTTTAGTTTATAGCCACAGTTGGGGATAGGTATTAAGTATGTAGATAGAATGTGATTAAGACTAATTTTCAATCATATCTATCTCGCCCTCTCATTTTCCCCCCAAAGTGTCCAAACACGACTTATTACGTCCCAATTATCTGCTTTAAAAGGCCCTTTTAAAGCCATTCCCGGGCTCACATGCTTTCTAAGGAGTTTTATAAACAAGATTAGCCCTTGTTTGAGAACCTACAAAGCCTTGAAAGTCCATTCCAAGGACCTCATTTACATAGTGGGTCCTGCGACAGGCTTCTTCCCAGGAACGCCACGGCCACTCCGTGTGGGGAGAGAGCTAACAGGCTCTGGGCAGGGACAAGTGCCAGCGTGGGGGTGCGCTGGCTCGCTGCCTGGGACAGTTCCCTGGGCACGGCCTTGCACTGGGGCAGGGGACAGGACTGCCAGCCCGGCACTGAGCCCACTGTGCTTTCCTGCATTTTGACCTTGAAAAGACAGAGGACCAATTGCATCCATAAGAAAGAAAGAAAAAAAAAAAGATGCTGAGTCATGAGTCCTGGCCAGGAGAGTGGAAATGCAGGCAGCATCCTTTTCGCAATGGCAACAACCAGTGCTGTGCTTCAGACTCTTCCTGTTCCCAGCATCCGAACCCAACTCCTTAACCCAAATATAAAGGGATCCACCGGCCTAAAGGCCCAGAATTTAAAAGCCACTGATGCTCTAGTAGACATCTGGCAGTGAGCTTATTAGAAATGTAATATATGACAATTTTTTTTTTAATTTGCTTCCTCACTCTCCCTCCCCCCCCCTTTTTTCTTTCTTTCTTTTTTGGTGTGGATCCTGGAGTGACAGGGAAATTCTAGGGGCATATACATTGTACAGAAGGTGAAATCAGTTGAAATATCTGTAAACTGAGTTGGGACCAATGAGCAGAAGTGAAAGTGATCTATAAGGCTGCTTAACTGTCTCAGCTGCCCAGCTGGCAGATCCACTGACATTTTAGAATGGGGAGAACAAGCCTAGGAGGCAGGAACAGCATGAGTGTCCTCAAGGCAAATTTGAAAAGGTTCTTAAAGGAAGGAAAAGGTCCTGTAAAGCAAGAGAGGCCATGGAGGAAACTGCCAACTGAGCACGTTAGATGCTGCAAACATCCCACCTGTGGACTCTAAAGCTCCGGCATCATAGAGAGTTTCCATGAAAACCCATCCAAGGAGGCCAGCTTTAAAATGCCATGCCATGTGTTCACAACCAGTTCCTATTCCATCTGTGATTTTGTACACAGGCCATGATGGTTCATTTTTCTGTGTCAACTTGCCTGGGCTAAGAAATGCCCAGATAGCTGGTTAGTAGAAATGCCCATTATCTCTGGGTGTGTCTGAGAGGGTGTCTCCAGGAGGGATTAGCATTCAAATCAGAAGACTGAGTAGAGAAGATCCACCCTCATCGATCTGATGAAGGCCCAGTAGAGCAAAAGGTTAGAGGAGGGCAAATTCTCTTCCTGTACTTGAGCTGGGATGTCCATCTTCTTCATCTCACGGACACCTGAGCTCCTGGTTCTCAGGCCTTGGGACCCCAGGACTTGCGCACGTACACGCAATTGTTTTCTGGCCTTTGGACTCGGACTGAATTACACCCCTGGCTTTCTTGGTTCTCCAGCTCGCAGATGCTGGGACTTCTCCACCATCCTCCATAATCATGTGAGCCAATCCCCATAATCATTCGACCAATCTCTCTCTCTCTACATATATATGTATAGTTTATATATCCTATCTATCAGTCAGTCAGTCAGTCTGTCTATCTATCTATCCATCTATCTATACTTATCCCTTGATATCCATCGGAGATTGGTATCAGGACTCCTATGGATACCAAAATCCCCAAGTGCTCAAGTCCCTGATACAAAATGGTGTAGCATTTGTATATGACCTACGCGCATCCTCTTGTATACTTTAAACCATCTCTAGACCACTTATAATACCAAATACAATGTTGATGCTATGTAAATTGTTGTTATACTGTATTGTTTTTTATTTGCAACTTTTAATTCTTGCACTGTTATTTTTATTGCCTTTTTTCCCCCTGAATATTTCTGATCCATGCTCAGTTACATCTGCAGATGCAGAATCCACAGATAGGAAGGGCCACCTGCACCTGTCCTATCAGTTCTGCTTCCCTGGGGAACTCTGACTCATCCACAGTGCCTATCCTAAGCAAAGTCAAGCCAAGGGTAGTCTGTGTCCATGGCTCCTGAGACGCTCCTGCCCTTGGGCTCCAATGCTCTCTAGGTCCTATGCAGGCAATTGACATCAGAACCCTGTAGATGTTCTTTCTGTGGGAAAGAATCGCTCTTCTCCAAGCTTCCTCCTCCTTTGCCACGGTGTTATATATGGGATCTTATTCACGATTAGCTTTTAGCACATTAATAAATTCTCTGCTTGTATAAGCATAGAGGTAATAGATAACAGGTGGCTAGGTAGACAGAGAAACATAACTACACATGAGGAGGAGAGAGGGCGAACATGTATTTGGAGTCATATTGCATCGAGGCAAAATTCCAGTCGATTCTGTAAAGTGTCTTACAGGCGGTGAGATAGAACTTAGATAGGAGACATAAGGGAAGGGTGAAAGGCTGACCAGATGGAGGTCACCCAGGCAAAAAGAGAGGCTTACGGGGAGAGCTGGGGAGGAAGGAGGGCTGAGCTCTGTAGCCAGGTGAGTGGGTGAAGACAGATGGGTGGGATGAGGGAAGGCACAGAAAAACAGCCAGCCTCAGTCTCAATTATTTTCACTCAGTTATGTTGATTAAGATCCTTAAAGATCAATGCCGGTAAGTTAGTAGGGATTCATTTATTACAGATATTATTTCATTCATTTTGCCAGCCTTTGCAAGAGAAATATTATTTACATATAATTACGGAGAAATGCAATTTATTTTGCATGCACAAAAACCCCTTATAGCTTAGTAAATTATATGCATGATACACATATTTATATCATGAATGTATTACAATCCTATACACACCACACACAGAAGAGAAAGAGAAAGGAAATCCCACAGATACTCGTACATGTAGGTTTAGCTCTCTTCTGTCAAAAGCTATGGAAAGTCATGTTATAGGATAATACAGTTAAGAAAATAACTATGTTTTGGTTTCGTTTGGTTTTCTTCTTGTGCTCAAGTTTCCTCCCAACAGTGATGTTTCTCTTCCCAACACCCCACCATTTAAGAACACAGTTCCAGGCCCTTGAGCCCTAGAAATCAGGACTTATCTTGCCTGGGTGGAATAAACAGATTCTGTTTTTGAAAATGTAGGCTTCCAAGGAAAAAGAGGTGACTTGTCGAGAAAGAGGAGAGCTCTGAGGACTGAAAGAGAGGGAACCGGCCTGCCCTAGAAGATGGTAGGAATTCCCCAAGACAGGAAGGAGGGAAAGGGACAGTGTGCCCCGCAAGTGGTGAGGACTTGTCCTTTATCTCCACTAGGATGCCTGGAGATGGCCGGGGGGCTGGACACCAGGCCTGCAGCATTACGAGCTGCAGCGAGGGTCCCCTCCAGCCCAGCCTGCGTTCCAGGCAAGGTCTATGTGTGGAGCTTCCTGCAGCCACTTCGGCTATCGAGAGATCAGGGCAACAAAGACACCATCACGTAGCAGACGCAGCCATGGCAACAATGGTTTACCTGCCAGGGTCCTAAGCAAACCATGCTGGCCACCAAGAAGGATAAGGAGAATCTCAGAATCAAGGAGAAAACTGAAAACGAGGCCTCAGAAAAGAAAGCAACCAGAGCAATTCAGGAGATTTAGATAACCAGCCATGTCTACTCCCTTGGGGGCATTCACTGGGAGGGGACATCAGCTTCCACCTGTTTTCTCTCCAGGTGTCAGGAACTCAGCTACAATTCAAACTCCCAGAACATAATGGGATTGGCTTAGCTGGGTTGGTCACCCAAATATCAGCCCAGGAAGGGCAGGACACTTAACTTTCAGGCCTACCAAGCTTTCTGTACTTCCCCAGAAGAACGGGAGGGACTGTTTGCTACAAGAAGGGAGCATGATGGCAAAAACGCAGGTGTCCACGACAGATGGTGACCACCATGAGCTTAGGGAAAAGCCCCTTCTGATTTTTCCCATACTCACATGAGATCCGGGCTTTCTATGTGACCCAGTGTCAAATAGGGGGAACCCTCTGATGGTAGTTGTTTTATAATCTATTTAATACAATGACAATGGCACCTTGAGCCAGTTTTAGCTTGATTTAGAAAAAATAAACAATGAGGCATTTCTTGTGCCCAGGCATAGTGGGGAAAATTTATTCCTACCATTGCTGCTGGTGACTTTCTACTTGTTTTTCCACATCTACTTTCTTCCGTCCCTTGACGCCCCCGGAGGCTGACCTATGCAGGGTGCACATGGCTCCCTGTCCCCTGGTTTCTGACTGGGTTGGCCCTTTCAGGGAAGGTAACAGCTTCAGTTCATTGCAGGGCACTTCACTGCCTCTTGCTGGTATTGCTAAATCCCTCCTCCTCGCTTTATAGAAAGTCCAGCTGGGAGTTTACCCTGATCTCACTTCCCCACTGCAGTGGCCTTCCTTGAACAAAGTCTTCCTTCCTATCTGTAATAAGTGCCATGAAAATTTTTTTTACCAGTTATGGCACCCCTGGCTTAGATAGGACCAGGGTCATTGCTGGGTCCCCAGATCTCTCTCTCTCAGAACCTAGTGCGCACCTTTGAAGCCTTGGCTTCACTCCTGGCTGACTGATCGGAAATCCATCTGTGAATCTGACTCTTGAGCCAGTGCTCCGAAGGTTGGTCCACTGAAGTACAAGATCCAATGCCTGATGGCTCACACCATCCGGAGAATATCATCTACCACCAACTCTCAACACATTGGTTAGCGGATCCTCGATGAACTGAGGGCACCTGGACAAGAAAATGGACTCGCATTGTCCAAAGGAAAAAAGAGAATCTCTCCTCTCCTTGAATAAGGGGAGGCGACTGACAAAGACTCTCTCCTTGACCTAACTCTAATTAGGGTCCTCTAAGCCCTGCACTTGGGCTCTGACCTTGACCTGTCTGGTCCAGTTTTATTTAGCAAGAATCCTGCTGGGTCAGTTTAGCAAAAATCCCCACCCTTGATATCTGATCCCCCTGGCCTCCCTGCAGCAAGAATTCCCCTGCCCTAGATGTCTCCTCTAGTAACTTCCCATCCCCCTGGCCCTACTCCTGGCTAAACATCTCCATTTGTCCTTGTCCTGTTTGGAGCCAAGTTCAATTTTTCTGCCCTACTGCAAAACTCATTGCGGAAGACTGCCCCCGACTTGAATACAATCTTCCTTAGCCATCTTAAAAATAAATAGAGTCCCTTTAATGAACTCTCTGGAGTTACTCCCTTGGAGTATTCCATCTGTTTCCGGCTGGCATCCTGACTGATTCCTTTAGTAAAAACAGATTCAGGTTGAGTCATCAGAAAACCAACGGCCAGTGTGATGCACCCATCACACCCTGCCGTCCAGTGCACGTGCTTCTCCCAAGATTCGATATGATCTGGGCAGTTGCACATCTGTGTTTGGCCAAGAGCTCAGGAAGGCCAGAGGGCAGCTTTCTGCACAGCTTGCTCTTCAGGAGACCTGGAGCCAACAGCCAAGGGGTGCACTGAAGTCCCCAGCTCCTCACCTCACTCCAGAGCAACGCAAATGCAAGGTGAGCTCAGCCCGCCTGCCATCTTCACGCTTGGCTGCTGGGTTTGGGCGCCGCCACCACCTCACGCTCTTCCACACCAGATCACACACGGGGTGATCGCCAGAGCCCTTTCTCATCCACCCCACCGGCTGCCGAGGGCTGTGTGGGGGCCATCTGGGAAGGCCTGTGCCCAGCTGCAATAGTGAAGGAGGGTGGCCAGACCACACACATTACATATGTGTGAGCGTGTGTTGGTGCCAATTAGCAGCATGTGTTGTTGATCCTATTTCAAAAGGACCTGACAGTCAGCTGCACCAGGGCCGAGGGGGATGGGGAACCAGTCGGAGGTACGTATGGAGGTGGACTGCCATGTGGCGTCATGGCTAGACAGCCCTGCAGCCTGGCCCCAGAATCGAAGTGCAAGAACAAAGGTCGTAGCAGAGGGGTGTGGTGCTTGGAGATTTAGAGAATTGCCTTTTGCCCCTAACATGCTCGGAGGACAGAGCAACCAACCGTCTGGTAGTTTCTCCTGTAGATCAGGAAATAGCTACAATGCATTGCCAGAGCTTTTTAAGCCAGAGTGCTAATGTAACCTTCTCAAAGCAAAGGGCAAGAAAGAGTTAACTCTCGAAATTCAAGACTGTTAGAGGGAGAAGTAGCAGATCGTCATAGTACTCCAAAAGGAGGAACGATGGAGAAGTTTCGAGCAATGGGGACATCTCTCTGGATTCACCTGGAGGGCTTTCTCCTCTTGACAAAGGCCACCGCAGTAGAGAAATGTCCTCCCACCCCTGGTGGGTGCTACAGTCTGACTCATGTGACATCTATGCCTGCTTCTTTGTGTGTCTTGCTGCATTGCAGAGATTCAAATGTCAAAAAAAAAAAAAAAAAAGACACCATTTCTCAGACTGTCCTGCTGCATCCAGAGTTCTGTGTGTGATTTAGGTTCAACCAACCCGGTGAGCCCCTGCCAGGCAGAAACGCAGAGCCAGTTTGGAGGGGAGACGGGAGGCAGAGGGCACCCGTCTGGCTCAATCCGAGGCAGAGGCAGGAGGGCTCCGCAGGGGCTTCCTGGCTCACGTTTATCCTGCGGCAGAAGGGGTGACATCCCTGGGCTCTGCAGAGGCAGCGTGACCCTGGGGGCTTGGCGTACTGTCTGCTCCTCTGCACCTCCCAAATATTTTTTGTGAGCTGCCTACAATTTTATATCAAATCTCTTTCTGCTTAAACTAGTCAGAAAAGTTTCTGGTTTTCTTGCAACTGAGCCTAAATGATATGCTACCCACCAAGCTTTCCCTTCAAACACACACACACACACACACACACACACAAACCCTTTTGCCACATGAGAGAGAGAATGAGATTCTTAGGATGTCTGAAGAACCTACATTAAGCAAGAGGGAAATCTATATAGGGTTGGCACTGCTTACCCCAGGGTGCTGCGTGCATGGATTCAACCAACCATGGAGTTGAAAATATTAGTAATAAATGACAATGCAGTGATAAATATAATACAAATAAAAATGCATTATAACAGCTATTTGCATAACATTTGCATTGTATTAGGTATTATAAATAATCTGGAGATGATTTAAAGTGTACAGGAGGATGTGTGTAGGTTATATGCAAATTCTACACTATTTTGCACCAGGGACTTGAGCACTTGGGGATTTTGGTATCTGCAGGAGTTGTGATACCAACCCCCCATGGATATCAAGGGGTGAGTACAGATAGATAGATAGATACATAGATAGATAGATAGATAGATAGATAGATAGATAGATAGATAGATAGAATATATAATATGGATACAGAGAAAGATTGATTGATTATGGGAATTGGCTCCCATGATTATGGAGGTCAAGAAGTCCCACCC
Source organism: Mirza zaza (assembly GCA_008750895.1). Classification (NCBI taxonomy): domain Eukaryota; kingdom Metazoa; phylum Chordata; class Mammalia; order Primates; family Cheirogaleidae; genus Mirza; species Mirza zaza. The sequence continues at coordinate 4,901 of VSMD01058074.1, read as the reverse complement.
CACCAGGGGTGTCATTCGGTCCGAGTCCAAAGGCCTGAGAACAAGTGCATGTATGTGCATAAGTCCTGGGGTCCCAAGGCCTGAGAACCAGAAGCTCAGGTGTCCATGAGATGAAGAGGATGGATGTCCAGCTCTCAGATTCGAGTGGCCAACAGTTTCCCTTCTTAAACCACTCTGTTATCAGGGCCCGAGAAATGCCACCTATTAACCTTTCACATCTGTCTAGGTGCCAAGACTCTCCTCCAGGTAGTCGCCTTGTAACCGGCCCCACCTGCAGTGGTGTCTTCACTGAATGAACATCTCATGAGTACCTACTGTATGCGGGCGCAGGGCTCAGTGGACAGCAGCGTCCGATCCCGCCCACCTTAAATTCTCCACTCACCCTGCAGGCAGCGTGTCTGGTCTCAGCCCTTTGCTACTGGAGTTAACACAGGAAATGGGGTACGTGTGTGGGTTCCGGAGCCAGAGCTGGGTAAGAACCCTGGTGCTTCTATTCGCAACCTGCACAACCTGTAGAAAGTTGACTTACCGGTGCTGTGGTTTTCTCCCTTGTAAAATGGAGGATGATAATTCCCAACTACAAGGTTATTTCCCAAATGAAGCACACTTAGTGTGCTGTACAGTGCATAGTCAGAACTCATTAAGGGGCAACTATTAAGATTATTGATGGCTACTTAGAACCCTTAGAGCGCATCCCAGCACCTAGAGAAGGTGTCCAGGCTCCTTCCAGCGGCACTCGAGGTGGCCCAGCTGTGCCCACAGTGTCCTCAGTGCCTCTCCCCCACCCCCTACTAATCATAGTCCCCATCCAACCCGGTGGCACTGCACCAGCTGGTCACTCCTCCTGGAACAGGCTCATCTCTCCTTTGTTGTCTGTCTGCTCTCCCGAGAGAAGCCTTCCCCATTGCCCCACGGGGGCCAGACACTGCTCCCTCCCGACCTTGAACCTGCACACAAGGTACGGCTGGGATGTCCTGAAAGACCAAAGCCCCGCACCGCGACGCCGTCTGCTTAGTAAAGAGCTGCAGCCTGGGCTCACCACGTAGCCCCACCCCACCGGCCTGGGCTTCCTGCCCCCGAGGAGCCACTTTAGCCAGAGTGAGCTCGATGGTTCGAGGAAGAGGACTGCCCTGGGGACGATTCTGACACCCTGGTATGAAAATGCCCAATGTCCCCACCACTCGCTGCCACCTGCCTACCCACGGGAACTACAGCCTCCCCAGGACGCCGCACAGCATGACACCTATTGGACCACCACCCCCATCTGCTGGGCTCCACGCAGGGCTCTACCCAGTCACTTCCCTTGTCACACCGACGCTGTCTGTTCCCCTTCCTCCAATACACGAGACCATGGGGGGAGGGGGACAGGGGGAGGGGTGCTGATTCCATCTTCGCCCTCCCAGCGCCAAGCCCAGCCTGGGGGACCAGTGGCTCGGCTGGAGATGTCGAATCAGCTGCAGCTCGGGACCCTGAGAGGTGGCTGGGGGGATCCCGGAGGCAGGTTAGGAAAGGAGGCACACGGGGGTTAGCAGGTCACCTGGAGCTGATCACTCCGGCTTCTCCACTGGCCTCAGCAGCCCCTCCAGTCACCAGAGGCTGCAGGAGGTGCCACCCCCCACCCCACCCCACCCCGCCAGCTGTATAGCCCGAAAAGACCTGGCACCAGTCATCAATCCTAAACAGAAATCAAAGCCGTCACCTGGCATTCAGCATCCTCCGTCCCATCCAATTTAAATAATGTTGTCTCCAGGCCTGTCGGCGCGCTTCATTTTAATAGCTCAGCCTACTATTTTAGTTATAGATGGAGATATCTGCTGTTTTCAAATTAGCCCCCGGTGCTCATCATCCAGTCGTCAAACCTCTCCCTGCCAAAACTCGTATCCCTAAATGCTGAGATAGTTCCTGTTTTATTATCTCCCGTAAACAGCCGCTTTTCCCCGGCATTCGGCCAACGATGAATGCCCCACGGCCTGGACGATCAGCTGTACCGGGAGCCCGTCACCTGCTGTGGCCGCGTTCCCGGCCAGGACTGATGTGACAACGCTCCTCCCCTCGGAGCTGCAGTGTCAGGAGAATTCTCGCGGGGAGTGTTATGGACAAGTTTTTTGCTGCTCACCTGGGCTCTGCGGCAGCCTAGCACAGCAGAAGAGCTTTGGCACCAGCCAAGCGGACCAGAGTTCAAATCCCGGTCCTGTCATTTACCATCTGTGTGACCTCAGGCAAATTACTTAACCTCTCTGAATTGCTTCCTCTTCTGCAAAACCTAGGCTAATGATTCCCATCTCACAGAGGTTTTGGTGTGAGCATGAAAGGAGATAATATATATATAAAGCGCCTGGCACTGAATTGGGCTCATGTAAATTCTAGTTCCCCTCAACTAGTGTGGTGTTGATGAGCGTTTTCTGTTTGGTGAACCACTGAGAAGGTTGGAGCTGGCAGGGAACTTACTGAGAATTTCTGGTGCGAGTTGCTCAGTTTACAGATGGTGAAGACCACACTAGAGAATAACCCCCTCCTAAAACACAGAAGAATCCGTGGCTGTGCAAACTCTCCCCTTCTCTCTTGCCTGACAGTCGCATAGCTCCCCAGGAGGAGTGGAAACCATTCACAGTCACCAGAGCGAGACTCTGCTTGAGGCCTCAGCACTGGCACTTACGGTTGCACAGGCTGTGCACTGCACAATTAGGGGAGTGCATTAACGCAAACAGCTAAGTGATGGCACACCCACAATCTTGAACCGTGGATCCGTGGATATCTTCATGAGGAGATGGACACAACTTGTCCTCTTAGGTGGCACCAAAAAGAGGCATAAACATGTCATACTTGGCTGCCATGTGAAGCTTGTAGGGACAGCTGACTGGGACTCAGGTCTCAGAAATTGAAGTGGGGACTCAGTGGCTCCTAACAGCTTTCCAGCTTGGACATGGGGCCAAGTTGTAACCATTCAAATGGTAAACAGTTGTGAAGAAACCACCATGAGGTGCTACAGAAGGCTAGTGCAGGAACGGCCCCAACTTATAGCTCCCAGTACTCACGTCCTTGGGTGTCCCCTACTACGCTGGTTCTGGGCTTAGCCATGTGACTTGCTTGGGATAATAGGACACTAGATAAATGTGACAGAAGTGGGGACTTGAACAGCGCTTGCACCTCAGACTCTGCAACCAGCACATCATCAGCGAGTCCCGGCCAGCCTTCTGGAGAACAAGAGGTCATTTAGAAAAAGGATGCAGCCACTCAGCTGTCCAAGACGAGCCCCTGACAAGCCAGCCCTCCCAGCTGGCCTTCCACTGACCACAGACACGTGAGCCAGCCCAGCTGAGACCTGCAGAACCCAGCCAAGCCCAGCCCAAAGTGCCAACATGTAAAATGATGAGCTAAATAAATGGTTGTTTTAATTCACTAAGTTTTAAATGGTTTGTTACACAGCAAAAGCTACCTGATACAGGTGCCATCCTAGGCTTTGCAGAGAAACCCTGAGATTAATAAAAGAAAGCAGCTATAGGACCCATAATCTAGTTGTGCAGAGAGACTTGTGCATATGAAGAAACACACAGATTAAAGCTAAGAGTCCAATGAGGGCTAATACTTAGAGAAGTCCTCATGGAAGCGCATCGTCCATCATCCCTGAAGGACATCACTTCTCCCACCCAGCAAACACCCATCACATGTTTAACAAGGACCAGGTGCTGTGCCAAGCACATGCCTTAGGAATGGCACCTCTCTTGGGGTCACCTTCCCTCTGTGGGGGCAGGGCTGTCAACCCTACTTACAGGTGAGGTCAGTCACTTGCCCAAATTCACACGGAAAGGTAGTGGCAGAGCAGGAATCTGAATCCAAGCAGTCTCACTCTACAACTCCAAGTCTTCATCACATAATGTCGCTAAGGTCAAGGGTAACAGATGCAAAATCCAACATGCATCTCCTAACTGAGCCGTTTGTGAGTCCGGCATGTCAGCCCTGAGACGTGTCCATGCACACAATTCTATCTTGAACATTTTATTCTCACCTTGTTCTTTTTGCCAAAGAGAACAAACACCCAAAGAATCCATTTTCTCCATTTTTTGTACCAGTGTTGGTTGGGGAAATTCAGTGACTGGTGATGGTGGTAGTGGGGGTTGGGGGGCAGGGGGGGGAGGGGGAGGATACCCTCCTCTACCCTCCAGCAACGCTTCTGTCATCCATGGGGTCAGATAATAAGGGGGTGGACAGTGATAACATTACAAGAGTAAAGGATAAGCACTACAGTGCCTGCCTGTTACCATTTAGATGAAACAAGGGAAAGGAAATAACACCAAGATCTTCCCTTTACAGATCTCTGAATAACCAACCATACCCTTTCCCATGTATTATCTTTAATCTTGGAACATAAGTCACCTGGCTCTACTTTTGTTCAGGCTTTGTAGGAAATACAATTTCGCCTTTTGTACACCTGTATATAGAGAGGATAAATATAATTTACTGACATGACTTGGGTGGGGATTTTGACGATTGATGAGACTATGTTTCAAATGTGCTTAGAGAGTCCCAAAAGTGGAAGACATGTGTAGACCATAGATTGCATAGCAGCTGTGGGCACTGCCTCAAGCCCTGTGCTAACTGCTTTTCATGCATTAATCAGCTGATCCTCTTAACAAGGGTGTGAGGAAGTTGAGCCTTACTGAGAATAGATAACTTAGGTCATCCAGCTGGTGAGTGGCAGGATTTAAATCCTGGCAATTTGGCATGACGCTTTGAGACACTCTGTGATTCTGTCTCCATTTCAACACAGCGTCCACCATGTGAGGACACAGAGTTTCTCTCCTCTGGAGGATGCAGCAACACCTTCTCCAGATACCAAATGTGCTGGCACCTTGACTTTGGAGTTCCCAGCCTCTAGAACCGTGAGAAATAAATTTCCATTC
>VSMD01058070.1:0-10780 GCA_008750895.1 Mirza zaza | reverse complement strand
CCTGCCCAATACCCTATTACTGTAGTACCTATGTGTCCACTTAGGTGCTGCTCAGTTAATACCAGTTTGCTGGTGAATATATGTGGTTCTTGTTTTTCCATTCTTGGGATACTTCACTTAGTAGTATGGGTTCCAGCTCTAACCAGGAAAATATAAGATGTGCTATACATGATATTTTTATAACAAGTCTGCTCAGGTAGACTGAGTAGGATTTTTAAAAGTCGTTACAGAAACTCAGGCTTAGGGACGTTAAGGTGACCTCATTAAATGACTTAGAGATATGAAAAAAAGTCTTACAATTACTAGTTTGAGTTTTTGCCTTTCTAATGTTAACGCTTTCTTTAGCTAATAAATTGTTTTTATCTCCCAGTTGCCTCTCACATCAAACCTAGAATCCAATGTATATACAGTAAGAGGCCAAACAACCTAGAGCAGTGGTTCTGTCTTCAATGTCGATCAGATTAACCGGAGCCATGTCTATATGCCATATGCCTGGGGCCCATCTTCAGAGGTTCTGATTTAAGAGGTGGGATCAAGGTACCTGGACAGCTGACAGGGCATCTGGATACCGATGATCCATTAGAAACTTTAGCCCTAATGGCCCAACAGATGAACCCCAAGGTCAAAGAAATCACAGTATAAACCACTAACTACATTTCTTACTAGCCGTGGGACCATGAGCAAATATTGTGGCCTTTCTCATTTCAGTCTCCTTATCTCTAACATGGGGGTACAGACTTACCTTCTGGGATTGACATATGAATGTTGATTGAGCAAGTAAATGAGAAATCCTGAACGCTGAAGTCTGATTGCTGGAAGTGTTTGATGAGGATGATGAAAATGATGATTATGGTGAAGCAGCACCAAATGCAAGTCCTCTCTTATTTCTCATGCCCAGTTGGCTTCTCCAGTACACATACAAGAGGAAACCGAGGTGAAACTGCCTGCTTCTTAAAAGGGCTCTCCTCTCCACACTCTCAGACCATTCTGTCGCTTCTTTCTAAATGCAAATTGAAAACTCTCTTTTGTTTCTGAAAAGAAACAAACAGAACATAGGATTATGCTCAAGGCCTAGGAGTATGTGGCATATAAAATTGCCAATTCAGATTGTTTGACCTTGACCTTTCTCATAAGGTCTAGGAAAACATTTTGCATACCGGGGACTCCCATGAAAGGTGTAGCCACCTCATTGGTGACCTTAGTAATGCTTATATCCATGTCTTCTCTGACCCCTGCTGATGGAGGAGTTTTCAGTCCAGAGGAAGGAATTAAGTTTCCGATACAGGAACCAGCACTTTTCTGTGGTTCTGCCTGTTTTCTGCTGTGGGGTGCTGAATGTGTCACTGAATCTCCTGAAACCTTTGGATTTTCAGTTCTCAGTTGGAAATGATGATGTTACCTGCTTTGCCCACCTCACAGGTTGGTGGTGAAGGTAAATGGTCACGATGCAACATTTATAAACCGTACACTGTTAATGCGAAACATGAACTGCTATGAAAAAAGTCAGTCGGACAACTTCTGCCTTTCTTCTTTCCCACTTCTGCTGCTGCTGTCATTGTCATTTTCTCAGGACACCTAGAGATTGCCTAAGATGCCTGAAGGTAAGTTTGACCTGATGGAGTGAGGAGAAGGAAAGATGTGTGACAGGAATGAAGAAAAGAAAATCTGAGTCATAGTAAAAAAAAAAAAAGTGAGAAGGCAATCCTAAATAAGGCTAATTTAAACAGTCACGACTTCTTTTACTAAATGTGATATTATAGTTGCTTCTCAAGTGTCTTAAAGGATACGCAGCACATTTTTCAATTGGTTATTCTCCTTAACTTCAGCCTCAGCACCGTGTTCCAGGATAGCTGTGCTTCTCGAACTGTAATGTGCATACCACTTGCCGGTGATGCTGCCAAAATGCAGATTCTGGTTGAGTAGGTCTCCAGTGCACTCTCAGAGTCTGCATTTCTACCCAGTTCCCAGGTCACAGCAGTGCTGCTGGTTTAGGGACTTCACTTTAAGTAGCAAGTCGTAATAGTTACAGGGGTCCTCAAACTTTTTAAACAGGGGGCCAGTTCACTGTCCCTCAGACCATTGGAGGGCCGTTGGAGAGTGCGGCGCACATTCCACACATGCACACTGTGGGCCTGGGACAAGTCGGCTGCTAAGCAGGACAGGCAGTGACAGCAAAAACACCTGGTGGGCTGGATAAATGTCCTCGGCTGGTGGGCCGCGTGTGGCCTGTGGGCCATAGTTTGAGGACCCTTGGAACTTTAGTAGTTCAACAAACTGGAGGGAGCAGGAGAGGAATCAGAACTCTCCAATCATAGTATCCACAGCTTAAATAAAAAACTATGAGGGTCATTGGCAGTAATGCTTTGTGCTACATGAAAAGCTGCACACACTTATATCTTGATGTCCAAATAATATTTACAAAGTTGGATTATTTATAAAAGAAAGTTGCAGGCACCACCTGATTTGCTATTGAATTGACTGAAGCTCCCTTAAGCATAAAAGTCCCTAGCCAGGTGTGGCACTTGGGCCGCCTCTTTGCCAGTACTTCAGTGACCCAAATGTTGCTTACCTAAATTGCCATAAAAGCTCGTGAAAAGTGTTTAGGAAACATCATTCTTAATATGAAAAGGATATACTATAATATGTTTTCTTAGCATTAGAGTATTCCCTTTAGGGTTGTAATGTCTCTCACTCCATTTGAGTGTCCCCTTCCATACTGTCACGGGGAAGAATACAGATCTATGTGATTTTCTCAAAGACATTGGTCTGCCCAGAGCCAGGGCAGAGCTGGCTCAGAGCCCAAGTTTAATCAATAAGGAACATATGTTGGTAACAATTTTAGGTAACAGAGAAAATCTTCACTCAGGCTAGAACAGATGGAAGCTGTCTTAGTCCATTTTGTGTTGCCTATAAAGGAATACCTGAGGCTGAGTAATTTATAAGAAAAAATAAAGGTTTATTTGGCTCTCGATTTTGCTGGCTGGATGGTTCAGGACTGGGCATCAGGTGAAGGCCTTGGGCTGCTTCCGTTCATGGCAGAAGGTGAAATGGAGCCACCATCACATAGAGAGGAAGCAAGGTTGGGGCGTGTTGGGCCTTTTTGAACAACCAGCTCTCATGGGAAATAATGGGGTGAGAACTCACTCATCCCCTCCCCCAACGGGGAGGACATTAATCTGTTCACGAGGGATCCTCCCCTAATGACCCAAACACCTTCCATTAGACCTACCTCCAATATTGGGGATCAGATCTCAGCAAGAGATTTGAAGGGGATAAACATCCAAACTATAGCACCAGCCATACATAACTTTAGAACAATATTTTCATAATGCCCTTTCTTATTTGCTGAGAATGCAGCATTTTCAAGATGTAGACATGGGATCGTTGTTCATAAGACTGGAATCATCTCTGAGGTTTTAACATAAAATGGCCTTCATTTATGAGCGTAAGAACATCAGATCTTTGGCTTAAAAAATATCTTGCAACTTGGAAGAGCCTGATTTTAAGGGTCAATTTAATTCTTCAGAAAATATGATTATAAAAAATTTTGCCTGTGTGCAGTGCATTTCTTGAGATATGTTCCAAGGGGTTCAAATGAGAATCCTAAAGCTGCAATAGGAAAGAAAGCAGATAGTTTATTCGATTATTTTTAACAGGTGTATGTGAAACAGTAAAATAAGACCCTTCTTCCCGTCCTCTTTTCTTATTTACAATATACATTTCATTATTGAATAATGTCTCTGGGAATATGCAGAGTCTCAACTGTAGCTCAACGCATGTCAAACCTGTGAAAAGGTTGATTAATTATAACCATATGAAAAATAATGAAATTTTTTTATTATCATGGTTGTTATTGGGAAAACACACATCTACCTGAAGAAACACATTGTTTTTCTCATTCTAGAAAAATATATGTTCATGGTACAAGATATTCAAATTTTTCAAAAAAACCTCACTCATAATCCTCAAAATAGTTACCATTATTAGCACTTTGATATGCCTTTGTTGTTTTCTGATGTAATTTTTTAAAAGTTGTATGTGTAATTGAATGTCTTGCTTATCAGCATTATAATTGATGCATGAAATATTTTTAACAGCTATATGCATGTTAACATGTGCATTTGTTTCTACTAAATGAGCCAATTAAGATGGAAATTCAATTTATTTAGCTTGATATGGGTAAATTGGAATCATAAAAAAAGCTAAGTAAATTAATCTTATGGACTCTCATTAAAGAGCAGGAACTGGAAAAAATGCAAACAAACAAATATCCCATGAAGCAAACAAATAAACGGAAGTCTTTGTCCCAGCAAAGGATGTGTCGTTTGGATGGGAACGAATAATCCTGAGGAACTTACTGTGGGCCAATTCAAGGCCAAGCTGAGTACACATTGCCTTTCATTCTTACCCTAGAGGACCCTTCCATATGTCCAGGGGTAAAGGCCTCCCCTGGGAAGACACAGCTGCCTGGTCCCACCCAGGTCTGATCTAATCCCGTAGCTGGTCCCAGGAGCCAAGGAAACTTGTGAGCTGTTCTGGGACCCAGGGGAATGGGCCTGCCACACTGCAGGACCAGCAAACCTCTTTGATGCATGTTGCTCCGGGAATTGGCACCCTTCGGGGAATTATTTATTTGTTCTATTATTATTTGGAATGACTAGTGAACAGTTGGCTCTAGTTTAAAGTGAGTCAGATCCAATGTGGGTTTGAGACCCACATTTCTGATCACAGAGCAGGGGTGAGAGTCAAACGCTTTTGGTGTCCATGCCAGTATGAGGATTCCCACCAAGTTTAGCCTGAAGTGATTTTTAGCCTTTTCCAATAGTGGTTTTCGTCTGATGGTCAGGGAACCACAGAGTTTGCCTTCTGATATGTGATATCTGGGGATTTGAAAGATGCACTTCAAGGCCATCATAAATGAATTTGGTTTGGAGAAGTAGACTGAAAGAAATTTGGTAGGAATAAGTGGGTAGAGGTGGATTTCTACCAATTTCTATCTAAACGGATCTACATTTCCTAAAAGCAGGCTTAGTGGGTTCGTAACTTCTCATCCAGTGATGTTCTCTTGCAAGAGGTTAAACAAGAGAGCCTTTAACTTCAAAGACAGCAGGACCAAGAAGACAAAAAATAGAAGCAAACTTGAACTGAGGCTTTAGGGAAAACATCCAAGAAAAGCAGCCCCATATCTGGAAAGGGAAACTTCAGACCTCATAGAAAATTCTATAAGATAGCATCAAGGCTTCCTCCACCATGAAGGGGCTACTGGGTCCTTTGGGCCAACTGGCAGTGGTCATGTTCCTTAGGGGATTTCTCTGGGATGGATTTGCCTTGTTTGCTTTCTACATCTCCTGGGCTCCAGGTGCCTCTTGCCATAAAAATCCCATGTAGTCAATCTGTCTCTGGGGGCAACCCTGTCCCCTCGTCGCTCTTCTCAAGGGAAGTGTTTGAAGATCAAAGCACTATTAGCTGAGAGTGAAGAGTTCCTGCCTGAAATAGGACCTGAGCAATCTTGGATGCAGGCCCCTAAGTTGGACAGTCTGGTTCCTGGAGTCAACTCTTTCATTGGGCTGCCCACCCTCTCTCTCATTGTTTCCATCAGTGTCCTCCCCACCCAGAGGAGGCTAAGAGGCTCCCTTCATGGCTGGAGCACAGCAGGGTCCCATCAGCCCAAAGTTTAGCTGCACTCATGCCTTCTAGCTTCCTGGGTTGGTTTTCTGCCTTAACTGCTGTTTACCCGCTGTAATATGCAACATTAAACATCTTGTTTCAATTCAGAAAAAGTTTAGCCTTGGGTAAACTCTATTAAAAAGTCCAATTTTATTTCGAAGAACAAACATCATTCTCTTTTCTTCTTCTCATCTCAAATCAACCCCTTCCTTAGCTGATTTCCAAGTTCATACCAAGGTATAGCCAGTTTTATCTTTGTCATCCATTGGAACTTGAGCAACAGAAATTGAGAAGAAGTATAGGACAGGAAAAGATATAACTTCTCTTCTTAAAGCAGTTTTAATGATTCTCCAGTGAGGACAGCCTTAGTATTAGAGGCTGTTTTCCTTAAACAGGAATAGATTTTTTTGCTCATCTAACGTGACGTGGGATTGTTTATCTCTATTCTTGGCATTTTAGCAAAATCACACTTTGTCTTTTGAGAATGTTTAGATGTTTATATCTATTAATATTATGTACCATAATACTGCAGTGAGATTGGAGTGTCATTTAGACCCACAGAGAAGCCACGAAGCTCTGAACTGGAAGAGGAGAGAAATCTGGCAAAGAAGTATGGACTAATCATGTGGTATATCCAATAACTGTGACTCCTACCGAAATAAAGATGAGGGAATACCCAGTAAGGAGGGTCATGTGCAACTGAGGGACATTTAAGGTACATATTAGAAAGAATAGGCATAGAAATATTAACTGGTGTTTTCTAAACTAAATCTGCAGATCTTATAATGCATCTTTCAAGATCACATCTACTGGCATGATTTCCATTTGGAGGTCCATAGGAAGCTACTTCAATTGCTAAGTCATCTTGCGTCACTGGCCTTTTATATTCGAAGGAAATCACTGCATTGATTATGAGTTTCAGTGGCCATGTATCTTGTCGCTGAACCTCATTGTTCCTACTGTATTGCTACCTAGTTGTGTTTAGTTCTTTCACTTTACAACTGCCTGAATAGCAACTGGCAGGTAGTATGTGCTCATTCCATGTTTGTTGTTGCATAACACTGGAATAAACTGTACCTAGGTTCTACCCCTCCCTCCTCCCACCTCTGGTCCTCCACCAACCCCAGCAAGGTTTGATATTAACTGGCTGCCCTAGCCAAATTTGTGACTTGAGAAATCACTTTCTCTTGCATTTCCAGCTTTTTTTTTTTTTTTTTCTGCTCTATCCTTTGTACTTAGAGGATATTCCCATCATCAATGCTTTGGTACCTGGAGCCCAGACTCTTGCTATCGTATGAAGACATGTCTTTTACCCCACCTTCACGCTAGCCATTGGCATCCCCACTTCCCTTGCTGTGTTCTGAGGATCCACGGCAGTGAGTCAGAATCCAAGACCCGGTAGCCCTTCCAAGGTATTGCTTCTGGGAGCTGCCAGGGGCAAGGAGGAGACTTTGTCCCTTATCACCACCTACTTCTAGAAGCTGAAGTCCTTGCTTGCTTTTCTTACTATTTTTATCCTTTTTTTTTTTCCTGAGCACAATTCACCAACATTACTAATAATAGCTAACATTTATCGAATGCTTTCTATGTGGTGGGCAGCGCAGTACTAGAACTTTATATTCTCTGCTGGGTTAAATGCTGCCAACAGCCCTATCATAAATGAGGGAACTGAGTCCCAAGTAGTAACTTGCCCAGGATTACAAACCAGCAAGAAGTAGAATTGAGACTGCAGCCTAGATATTTCTAAACACAAAGCTCATCAACACCATGCTCTTCTACCTCTGTCCCCCTATCTGACAACAAGGGCCCAGTGAGTCTTTGAAGATATTTTGGTTCATTCCTTTCTTTCCCCCAGCCAGCATCGAGGAATACACACTCACACTAAGTCATCTATTTCTACCTCATTACAATCAGAAGAATACGGCCCCTTGGATAAAGAATGCCGTTGTTAGACTATCCCTCCCTGATAGCGTATTACTGTGTATTGTTTCATTCCCATTGTTTTTTCAAGCATCAGATTGCTTGGCCTGGTGATTCAACATGCCCGGGCTGGGGAAGGGGACCAGCCAGTGTGCAGGCAGGAGGGAGGGGTCTAGGGGCGGCTCTGTCTGTTCCTCCAGCCTGCTATCACCTGACTAAATTGTTTGTTGGCTTGCTGTGTCCCAGCTCTAGGGGAGGCCACAATGAGGGGTTTGTTTGTGTATGAGAGTCTCTGGCTTTGATTAGCAGCTAGCTCCAGCGCAGCTGAACATACAATAGGGACCAAAGGATGGGAAAAAAAACTCCTGCTACAGTTTCCCATTGGAAAGCATTCGCTGTCAAGCTTGGACATCCAACAGTGGGACGCAGAAGAGCAGCGGCTGGGAAAGGTTAGGTGGTGGATTCTCCATGCCCTGCAGCCTGTTGTGCGGGCGGAGGTCACTCCTTTACATGGAGTGCGGGGCCTCTGTCCCTGGAAAGGTCTTTTTATGATTCAGGTTTGAGCCCCTTATTGATGTGCTTCAATGAGGGGCAAAACCTGGAAGGCTGGAAGACATGCAGGAACCCCTCAGTTACAGGAGCAAAAGCAGTGAAAGCAATGCATCTATCTTAAAGGGCTGGTCACACAGTTAAAAAAATAAGTCTTTCATCTGGATGCATGGAAGTGGTGGTGAAAAGAACTATAACTATAATTCTATCGATGAAACAGGGAAGTGAGATGTGTTTATTTCATGACATAAACAAAGCCAGTGATTTCTTGACCAAACCGATAATAGACGTTTCAGTTCTTCTCTCTGAATTAAATATTAAATCTACCGTAAGTACTTTCTATCCTCTGGTAGCTGAATAACAAGGTGTCTGCCCAAAGCAAGGAACCCCTCATATATCCTTAGAGGAGTGCTTCAGCTCTCAAGGGTTTTATTTACCAGAATATTTGCCCGAGACACTGTGCATGTGGCATCAGGACACTGTCCATGATCCTGGCCTGTGGGTACCTTAGTGGGGTCCCCATAAGAGGATCCAAGCACACTCGCAGTTAGAAAATGTGATGAAATGATATGAGGGGTTCAATCAAGTTTTCCAGGGAAGGAAGATATTATGGAGTGCAAAAGGGAGGTCGCATGTAGGAGGTGGGATTTTTGCAGACAGGGTTGTGCTGTGTGTGGCAGAAAGGCAGGAGAGAAACATCCCAGGTGAGGGATGATGAAAGTCAAAGAGAGGATGTGAAACAAGACATCAGGGGCCAGAGAACAGATGGGCCTGATCTGTGCAGAGAGCACGTGATCAGAAGTTAGGGTTAGACAAAAATGTTGGGAATAATAGCAAGGCACTTCAAGCACTAGCTAACCTGCCTGATTTTTATTGTGTTAGATAGTAAGGAAGTGCTGAAGGTTCTCCACAACAGGGAAGAAAAAAGTCAGTAAAAGTAAGGTATACAAAAGATCATTTTTTAGAGAAGTAACAGATTAGAGGTGGAGAGAATCAGTTAGGTTTTAAAAAGCAATCCTCTGTGTACCACCCCTCCTCCCAAGCCCTTGATCTTTTTAAATTCTGGAAATCCTGTTCACACTTCAATGCTTTGCTTAAATACCATCTCCTCCATGAAAATTGTCTTTATTTCCCTAGTTAAAATGAATACTTACCCCTTTTTCTGTTCCACAACTTTCCCTGGTTTTGCTTTTATAGTTATTCATTCATTCATTCATTCACTCATATATGCATTTAAAAATGTGCAATGAACATGATGTACCAGGCTCTATGTTCAGCACCAAGAATACAGGATGAATATGACACAAGTCGCACAGTCCAGCCGGGGAGAGCAGCAGGCACATACACAGCTCATCGGTGCAGTGGTCAGGATGGGCATAAATGAAAGCCTGTAGGAGAGACACCCAAACCAGCTGAGGGTGGATTCGGGAGAAGCTTTCAGGAGGAAGTGTCTCTGACTTGTGTTTTATGATTGAAGAATATGAGGAAGAAAGTATGAGTTCTAGGTAAAGGCAATGATGTGAATCCTTCATTCTTGTCACATAACAAGTACTTTAAATGACTCTGTCCCTACTTTGCTAGGGATCTCTTAGTCCAGTGCTTTGCCCAATAACAAATGAATGAGTGAATGAATTGCTGATGCCTAAATAGATAGGTAGGAGGGATCCTTTCTAGAGATACTACGAGTGAAAATAAAAGCAATCTGGAGTCCAGACATGATGATGAAAGGTGGGTGCGTGAGAGTGAGTGAAAAATGAGATTGGAATCCATCGATTTGGAAGAATTCTAGTGCCATTAATAGAAAGAGGAAAGCTAGAGGAAGAGCTGATTTGGGGGAAGAAGTGGGTGTTCCAGGCCTGAAGGAATTGTGGAGAGACAGCATTATCCTCAGAATTGAGCATGAGCTAGGTGCAGGCTTCTGAGATCTCTCTCTGAACTCTGGGCATGCCCAGTGCTTGGGAAGCCCTTGGTCAGTGGTAACCTGGTTCCCATCTGGATGCTAAATTTCCAGGCTCATTACTCTACCTTCCTCCCCAGGAGCTTTTGCAATATACTTTCACTAGAATGTGGTTAAGATCAAGTTAACAATGTTATGTTCTGGGGAATATTTTTTATTACTTTGCTTTTTACCTTAAGGGTTCCTTGGAACCTTTGCATCAGCTTTCAAGAAACCTCCAGAATCAGTTCTAGACATTTCACATGCACATGGAATGGTTTGAGACCACATCTTTGAAAAGAGGCCAGTTGGCCTAGAAGAGCCTTCTGTGATTTGAGCAACCTCATTTTAGCTGTGTACTGGTTTACCCACATAAAGATGCCGGCTCTTTCTCTGTAACTGCTCATTTTCCTATGCTCAAATGAATGATCTGCCAGTCATACACAGAGTCATTGCTGCTTCAGCCAGTGGAAAAGATGAAACTCAAGGCCAGAGTGACAGTGAAAGCCAGATTGTTATGGGTCCATAAATCTTGATTAAAATATGCAGAGAAAAACAGAGTATTGGGCCACCATTAGAGACAGAAACAGTATCTTATGCTCATTGTTGAAAGGGCTCCTGTCCTGGGAGGGTATTTGGTAACAGCGTTGCTTCTTGCCATCTCTGTTCAGCATGTCCTCCTCCTGGTGCCCTGCTGGGATGTGAAGA
>VSMD01058065.1:0-34296 GCA_008750895.1 Mirza zaza | reverse complement strand
ACATGAGATTTGAATAAGGCCCAGCACTCAGAGAACCCCAATGAACCCTAATATAGCTTCCCAATAGCTAAAAGGCATAATGAGTTCGGAAGAACTTGGCAAAGCGTAAAGTGTTACTTGATAGAGGGATTCCCATTTGGGAGTCAGGTAGTCACAGCAAGAGGTCTTTTCCAGCACGAATGAAGAGCTTTTCCACACATCAAGCTGCACAGAAAGGCAGAAGCAGAGTGTGATTCAATAAAGTCCTGCAGGTCAACTTCCACTATCGTGCGTGTGCATGTGTGCATGTATGTGTCATGTGCATGAGCAGGTCAGGAATAGACTGGGGTTCTTGGAAGCCAGAGGTTCACTGAGAAGCTTCCTACAATGTTTGGTAAACCTGAAAGAACAGTTCAGGTAAAAGACCATAGGTTTCCCCTCAAATGCCAAGGCAGGGGAGCTCAAGGATGGATCAGGACATCACAGAGAGCCAAGAAGGAAACCAGAACAATATCCTACCAGGAACAGGCAAGGGGGAACATTCCAGACAATTGCTCCCACTGTCAGTGGCACCTGAAGCTTCCCCTGCTGAGCTAGCTCAGAAAAAAGCTAGGTCTGCACGAAGATGAATTGAGAATATGTTTTGGAGTGTTTGGGTTACACTTTTAGAACCTTCCAGAAGGGGATACGAGTAAATAAGGAGCTGATGGGTTGGAAGGTATCCTTGCCTGTCCCTACCTAAGCAATCACTATGACAAAAAAAAACAATCAATTAGTCTTGGAAAAACTTTAGTGCAGTGGAATACATATGTATTATGGAATGGAATAAAATGTTCAAGGATATTTTAAATGTCTATCCTTGCAAAGCTGTCTTGTATCCACCACAGGACTAAAGCTCTCTTCACTTCCCTGAATCAAAGAACGGAGAAAACACCCAAAGCACTGGAAGGTCCCCTGAGCACCCATGAACGTAGCTCATGTCTCACAGTGGTTAGCTCGCCCTAAGGAGACACGCTGCTGCCCTCTGGCACTGGAAATAGTTTAATGACTCCAGCCATTCCCATCACCCTAACCCTAACCTTGCGGACTACATATGGTCCCAACCAATCTGAGAAGGAGACACACTGTGCATAAAATCCTTGCTGCTACTCTTCCTAACGACATCCTCCCCATCCCTTCTCTTCTCCATGTCCCATTTCCAGCCCCATCTCCCTGTCTCTGTTGATGAAAACATCTGCCTCCCCCACATTCAATGACTCCCTCAGACCCCAACATGCGGAAGTCAGTTTTCTTGTCCAAACATCCGGGTTGAACAAGGACTTAATGTTTGTCACTCCACGGCCAGCCCCATGTCTGGCACACAGCATGTACTCAATCCATGCTGAATGAATGAGGGAATAGTAAACGAGGTGTAATCCTAACACTGTACTAAGATGGGGGGCTCCACGGGGTAAGGATGGAAGTGGCAGGAAGTGGTAAGGGGGTGGGGGACAGCCAAGGGGAGGGAAAGGAAAGGTGGCATGTCCTCTCGCTGCTAAAAGATCCCCTTCCCCAGACCCCTAAGTCCCCCCCAACCCCAGGGAAAACAAAGTGAGTGGAGCCCCCCTCTGATGGCCCACATATATCCCACAGCTGAGAGTTACACAACTATTTTACCTTTAAGGGTGCCCTGGATTTACTCATTCCAACCCAATTTCACTCAAACACACAGAGTCCTTTTCCCTGGCCTGATCCCCAGGAACCGGCTGGCTTTTTCTCAACAACAACTTCCTTTGACACAGAACTTTCTAGCATCACTGTCTGACAAAGGCAGATTTAATGTTCCCCATGTTTCAGAGTACTTTGGCACATTCAGGGACAGAAGTATTTCGTGTCTTCAGCACCTAGCGAGCCTTCAGGCACTGGACAGCTGTGGTTCTAGAAGATTCCATGTCAAATCTCGGATGCCCTTAGCTGTCCACGTTACACAGCACACCTTCAAACAGCCCCGAGTACCACATATCACGGTAAAACCAACGCAGTGTTGTGAAAGTCCCAGTAAACTGATGTGATTTCCATTCCTGCCCACCATAAAACATGTCCCTTGGCAGCCATTTCACTCTGCCGGCTGTGGGGAGGAGGCAGGAGCAGGCAGGATGAGGGGAAATAGTAAAACAAACATGAAGAGGAAAGAGAAAAGCCACCTCCTGCACCCAGAGGAATTGGCAGGACACCAGGTAAAGCCATATGAAAGCAGGTGGCGAAAAAGGCACATGCTGACTGACCTCCATGCTCCAGGCTGGGCTCCTGGAAGGGGAGTGAGGGCGCAGGAAACAGGTGAGAGGGGAAAACCAAAGCAGAGAACGTCCTTCCCTCTCGCTAGATGCTCCAGAAGCAGAGAAGACGACATCAGAGGTTGACTCCACTCACCCTGTACCAACCTGGGGTGTCCACAGCAGAGTGACACTGGAGAAGAGGCAGAGGGAGGGCCTGAGTTTAGCTTTTCAACAGCTCCTGTGTCACAAGGAACGTATCTGTTCCTTGCCGGGTACCCCGTGGAAGGACCCGGAAGTTGCTGATGGGCTGGGGGCATGGGGGTTACGTGCGCGGCAGGGATGGAGTGATCCTGGAAGCCACTGATGGCAGGGGAGACGTCCCTGACCAGGAATCCTGAGGACCCGGCCCCAAGGAGACACTCGGGGCTGGTGCCGAGAAGGAGCCGAGTCGGCTTGGAGCGTCCTGGCGCAACCAATCTAAGAGAGAAGGGACCGCGATCTCAGAACCAGGAACTTCAGCACCAGTGACAGCAGGACGCCTCACAACCAGGCAGATACAGGACAATGCCACGGCCACGATAGGGTTCCGAGTGCATGAGCCACCATCTCCCGCTTCCCCTGCCCCTCACCAAGGGCTGGGATCCGTCCACCAGGAGTTCTCTTGCACAAGAACAGGGCGAGAAATCTGAAAGAATGAAGTTTCACCTCGAAGAGATCTTTACCTAAGAAAAGGCTTGATGACAAACTACACCAGATCGAATTTCATTTTTCTTTCCTACCCAGTAGACTAGAGGTTCCCAGGAAAGAGTAGATCTGCTGTGAAACATTTTAAAAATACATTTTATTTGCATATCCGTGTGCAGTGTGCAAATGTGCAATCCAACCTCACGACCTTTTCTACTTCTTAAGAAAAACGATCATTGCCAGCCACCCCAGAAAGGCACTGCCTGATACTTGCTGCCACCTGAAAAAGAAAAAGGTGGCAGAGGACAGGCAGGTCTCAGGTAAGCCTAAGAACCAAAGGTGCCTACTCAGATCCATGGTGGGGAGGAAGCACCCCTCCAGCCTCAGGCTCCTAGAGCCACTATTGCAGCCAGGTGACGTAGACAGGTAGCCCACGCAAGGCCAGGCGCTAGACGCTTGCTCAGCATTTTTGCTAGGGGTGCACTATACAGCCTGTGTCCCACACCTGTCCCAACACCTGTCCTGTCTTCTCCCACCGTGGTTCTCCATTTGGGAAGCAGTCAGATGACAGCTATAAGTTGTGCATGCAGAAGAGAGAGAGCCCAGGCTCTGTACTGCTGCTAGTAATACAGGAAGAAAATTGAAAGAAAAAATGTCCTCTGCCTTTATTCCAAGGATCTGGCACATCCATATAAAGAGCTTCCAGGTTGGGGACTGCCCAACAATCAGCCATAGTCAGGGTACAGCCTGACTTGATTTCCCTAAAATGCAGAGAGAGCTATCTCCTCCCTACCCACTGGTAACTCCCATGCCCCAGCTCTTCTGGCCCAAGAAAAGCATAGCCTGCCCAAATCAGAATCAGGTCTTTTATAACATTTATTTTTTTCTTAATTCTCTGCAAATGGAACCCCCAACTTTAAAACATGTGAATCCATTGTTCAACTCTTGGACAAGTTTTCAGCAACACATTATGTACAAAATAAAGGACTGTCTGATTTCTTTTTTTCCCCACTTTGTTATTTGGATTTCTTTCTTTGTTTTTGCAAAATTTCTCCCCGAATAGGTGTCAATTTACTTTGTAAACATTGTGCTTAATTGTTTGCAAGACTGCAGGATAACTGGCACAAAGTGAAGTTATTTTAGACAAGAACAAACAATTTGAATACGGCAGTTCATGGGGAACTGAGAACAAAGGCTGGAGTTTTATTTAAAGAACAAGTCAATCACGCCAACAGAAAAACAATGCACAGGCTCCTTCCGTGTGCAGAGCTGAAAAGCCCAAAGTTGCGCTGTTTTAAAACGTGTGAAGATATTCAGCACAAAAGGCCGGGTTTTGAACATCGATAAAAGAAATTCAGGAAGAACTACTGTGGTTGACAAAGAAACAAAGCCTTCACCGCACTAAGGAAAGGGATTGTGTCCTATGAAACCCAGTACTCCAAGATGACAAGGACTGGCTTTACAACTGGGCAGAGAATCAGGAAATTGACATGGGAAGTTTTATGCAAACCTACTTAACACACACCCCAACAAATATGGTAAGTGCGTGAGACAAGGAATAGGAGATACTGAAAATGCAAGACCACAGCTCCACAAAGACGGCTCTTCTCATATAATCTGCCTTCCATCCCACAACTCACATCAAGATACTCTATTTTTTCATGTGGGTTTACTTAGAACAAGACTTCAAGTCAGCGGTCGGCAAGCAATTTCCATAAAGAGCTGGACAGTAAACATTTTAGGCTCTGTGGGCCATTTGGTCTCTGTTGTGAGGATTCAACTCCACTGCTGTCCCGTGAGAACAGCCGTAGACAATTTGTAAACAAAGGGGCATGGCCGTGTTCCAATAAAACTTTATGGACAATGAAATTCGGATTTCATGTAATCCTCATGTGTCATGAAATCTTTTGATTTTTTTTTCAATCATTTAAAAATGTAGAAATTATTCTTAGTTGCCAGGCCATACAAAATTAGGCAGTGGGCTGCAGATGGCTCACTTTATACCCCACAAACCTGGTAGAGTTCTCAGTGACTACTTCCAAACACGTGTTCCAGAAGAATGGATGTCCACAGGGATACAAAAACTGAAGCGGTGACCACATGAACCGTAATAATAGAGAAAAAATATGAACCGCAAAGAGAAAAGAGAGCTATAAAATGCAGTGAAACTTACATGCGTAAGTCCCAGATATGAAGTGGGGTGGGGTGGGGGGGGGTTGAACAGAACGGCTGTTTTGATACCAACACTTGCACTGGACGGAAGGCAAGGTTTGAGGAAAGCCCCAAGTGAGAAAGTATGGCCTGCTTTCGCGAACAGAAGATGGGAAAAGGCAGGCAAAAAGGAGGTCATAAAAGAAACAAAGACACTGAAGGCGACTGCTATGGAGCCTTCCTATGTGACAAGAACTATTCTATGTTCCAGATACACATCGCTTCATCCTCGTAACAGCCCTAACGGGCACTGTTATTAGCCTATTTTACAGATGGGAAAACTGAAACCCTGAGATGACAAAAAACACGCCCGAGGGACGGAGGGATGGGTGGACTGACAGACAGATGACAGATATGATTGACAGATGATAGAGAAGATATAGATGTTTAAACACAGACAGAGATTAGACAGATAAAGGTAGACAGATGGCTAGATAGAAAGTGAAGAGCTGGATAGGTGATGGATAATGGAGCCCTCAAACCCCCGCTCTGCTGCCTCTACTTGAGCAAGGAGGAAGTTACTGAGAGGCTGCTGGAATCTCAAACTCGAGCTGAGGCCGGAGGAGGCGGCAGGAGCGCCTCTTTTCTACAAGCAGCCATGCGCCCATACCCTCTATTCTTCCGAGGGGTTAGTCTGAACGCAGGTTTCCTGAAGGAGGCGAGTTTGAAGTCATTTTGAAACGACTGAAGGGACTAAATATTGAAACTCACACGCGACCGCGGGAAGCGCGTCGGCGGAGCACCCGGAACGGGGAAGAACAAAGATTCAGACGGGATTTGAAAGTGCGGAGACGATTTGAAGAGGGAGACGTTTTTTTCCCCTCTCAGATCTAACGCAGGGACAGATTTTTCAAAAACACAGGTTCTACAAACTGCCTCCCTTTGATATCCACGAGGAGGAGCTCGTCAGGAACGCAAAGCAAGTTTGTGCAAGGCGCACCGTCTGCCTTCCTCCGCGAGGCGACGCCGGCCTCGCACCGCGGTTAGGGAGCCGAGCGTAAACGCAGGGAGGCGCATGCGCAGTTGTTCAGGCGGTGGCGGGAACGCTGGTAATTCACACCTGCCCATGCAAGAAGGAAACGTTATCCATTATCCTCTGTTCATAGACAAAAAGGAAAATTTAAAAAAAAAAAAAAAAGCAGCTTTAGAAAACTAGGTAACTAGCCCTAAGTGAGTTCTGAGTCAGCAGAGCTGTTACTGTCTCCGGGCGATGTGCCACTCCATCAGGATGTCCCCAGCTGGCTCCTGCCGCCACCTGTGCCCTCACGGATCCGAACCTTCCAGCAACTGTCGTTCCCCGCTCCAAGAAGAGGTGGCTCCTTCAGATCTATTCAGCGATTTTGAAAAAGATACAAAGACTCTTTACTCGGAAAGCGCGTTGAAATTGTTCTGCACCCGGCGGTGGTGATAGGTACACGGCTGTATGTGTCTGTCGACACTCACAGATCTGTACACCAAAGCGTGAATTTGACAATATGCAAATTGTAGCTCAATTTAAATACGAGATAAAGGAGAGGAAAAAACATAAGAAATATTGAAACTTATGCCTGGACACGATAGGCTTAAGAAAAAAAAAAAAAAGGAAGAGTCTATCTTTGGGAGGGAAAACATGAATGAGCCAATTAAATATCTCATTTCCGGGTGGCTGACGAGTCATATTTGAGTTACGAAACTAGTTACGGTTTGGGGACTGGTGAGTTCCACGGTATCAAGCTGTGACTCTGTTTAACCCAAGTGTTCCCTCGAGGCCTTCCTTGGCTGTCTCTCTTCTCCAAGCTGCAATTGAGAGGCTTTGCGAGTGGCCCTATAAACACACTAATGAATGAATGGACAACTAATTACCTTGTAAATATGCATGAATGAGCACAGGCTCAGATTCCTCAGCAGTAAGCCAAATGTCTGGGCGCCCTCTTGCTACCTACTTGTGCATGAGAAAACCCCTGACAGTTGTACAGTAAAGGACGCTCGGACTTCTCATTTGCAAAGGCAAATCTTTCAATGCGGGGGCGGTGGGGGGAAACGCTTGTCCCGGGGGAGGACACTTTTAAAAACACATTTTTTATAAAAAGACAAACTCAGCCACAAAGCATAAGCCATCACAAGTTTCTGCACCCCAACAAACACTAAAGCTGACCTCTTGATTGAAATTTCCCAGTCAGGTGCTTTTTCTATTTTAAAAATGATTTTAAATAGTTTCTCTCCCCCCACCCTTTGTTTATCCAACACAGAGCGGTAGTCATCTCTTTGGTTCTCAGAGATTTTAGGACTTTAAAAAAGTCCTTAAGGGCCAAGTGCTGTGGCTCACACCTGTAATCTCAGCACTTTGGGAGGCTGAGGGAGGAGGATTGCTTGAGGCCAGGAATTCAAGACCAGCTTGGGCAACATACTGAGATCTTGTCTCTACAAAATATTTTAAAAGTCAGCCAGGCATGGTGGCACAGGACTGTAGTCCCAGCTACTAGTAAGGCTAAGGAAGGAGGATCCCTTGAGTCCAGGCGTTGGAGCCTGCAGTGAGCTGTGATGACGCCACCACACTCTAACCCAGGTAACAGAGAGAGACTCTGTCGCAAAAAAATAAAAAGTCCGTAAGGAAGACACTGCTTCTGGTCTTAAGAATGTTAGCATCATACTACAAAAGTCCTGTCAAAGGAGAATTTGGTTGGTTCATGGACAAAGCATTACTACCAGGGCCTCAGTGGAGAATAGCTCACTTGGCAGTCATCTGGAGATTCATCTGGGGCCAGAGGGATTCATCTAATTTGGTGAGTTGCAGGGGTGAGTGTGTTCAGAGTGTGATTAGAGTCAATAACCTAGAGTGAAATCTGCAACACCCTTTGGTGACAGTGCAAACCTCAGTAAGTCAAGTAGTCCCCTGAGTCCTCCATTTACTCATCTGTCTTATGGAACTAAGAAAAGCCATCTTGCAGGGTTTTGAGGAAGATTAAAAGTAGATAATGTATATGAAGCACATAGTTCAGTGTCTGACATATAGCATTTGATAAATAGTATCATTATCAGTGGTATTAATAAGACCCAGAAAAAGAGTAATTTTCTTTCTATAGACTTTACACTCAGTCTAGTGTAGACATGGGATGATTTCAAAAGGGGCAGCATTCTCTTAAGTATCAGGGAGAGCCGATCCTAATCTCAGAACCAGGACAACACGGACAGGATCGTGTTTAGCCCGGGCCCAGCAGAAGCAGGACTCCATTCAAGGAACTCAGGAACCGTGTATTTCCAGGCTTATTTTCTAATCTATGCACAAGTTTGAGCCCAAGCAAAAAGCTATGATAAAACTAAGGCAACAATACTCTATCTGTCATGGATAAAAACAGTAACTTTGAGATAGGGTTTCCCGTAGCATATCCCACAGAACAGCAAACACGAAAGGTACCTCTCAAACACATTAGTCCAAGGTCAAAAAAGTTTAATAAACACTTGTTTCCAGACTCCAATGGATTTCTTTACCGCAGAGTATCTGAGTGCTAGAATTCACTGTGATGTTCATATTAATGGAATACTCACAAACATCACATACATTAGGAATTTTTTAAAAATCAGAGGCTTGTGGATATAAAGCATCTTAAATACCATCTAATCAAATCACCTCCTCAATGCATTAATTCCTTGATAAAATCCTGATAAGCAGTTACCAATTTCCCGGTGATAACTGAGAACCCAGTACTTGATCAGGCAGTATCTGCAGTGTTTTTTGTTTTATTTTGAGACAGAGTCTCACTCTGTTGCCCAGGCTGGAATGCTGTAGTATCGGCCTAACTCACAGCAACCTCAAACTCCTGGGCTCAAGCGATCCTCCCGCCTCAGCCTCCCAGGTAGCTGGGACTACAAGCATGCGCCACCGTGCCCAGCCAATTTTTTCTATGTATTTTAGTTGCCCAGCTAATTTCTTTCTATTTTTAATAGAGACGAGGTCTCGCTCTTGCTCAGGCTGGTCTTAAACTCCTGAGCTCAAATGATCCTCCCACCTCAGCCTTATGCAGTGTTTAATGGCACTAAAATTATATGAAAGTTCTTCCTTATATTGAAACCACTTCTTTCTCTTCTTAAACTCTTACCTACATGTACTCTTTGCCGTTTTGGAACAACCCAGCATGCAACTCCAAGTCACGTTCCTTCCAGTTTTTTCTTTTGAGGCCAAACGACACTTTCTTCAATGAGTTGTTATTCATTTCCAGATATGTCATTTTTCTTGTCCACGACTACTAGATGTACCTTAGTTTTATCAATGTTCTTTCAAAAATTCCTAGACATGGCCTGAACTCATCAGTGCATAGTACAGACAGACTATCACCTCCCTTGCTTTGGACACTATACATCTGTTAACATGGTCGAAGGTTACAGTTGCTCTTTTGGCAGCCACAGAGTATGTGACATCCATTCAAATTCTAACATGGCTTTTATGTGAACTGCAGTTATTAAGCCACATCTCCCACAACCTGTCCTCAGGCTGTCAACTTTGAACCTACATGCTAGGATTTGCATTACCCCGTTGTATCTCTCTTCATTTCAACTTAGCCTTCTGGCCTATAGCTATTTTTCTTTAGAACACTGGCTCTGACAGCCAATGTATTAGTTCTCTCCCGATTTGCATACTGGAAAAATATGATTTCTATGTTTTCATATAAATTACCAATTTAAAAATTTTTAGGAAGATAGCAGGACCCCCAGGTTGGGAGAAGATAGCAGGACCCCCAGGTTGGGAGTGATTATGAAATAAGAGCAATTCTCCCAGGTTACTAAGACTTGCTGAGAATGGTTATTCAATGAACTATATTCTATGAGTCAATCCATGTTTTTCCATTTTGTCTTCAAAGATACGTAAGTGGCTTTGCCAACATCCTGGATATGCTTAAATCCACCAATGTGGCACTCTTTTTAAAAAAATATATATATATATATGATTCATCTAGCAAGAAGTATCTTTAGTAAACCATTGTGGCTCTTGGAAACCATGGCTTCCTTTGCTAAGGGTGTACCAACCTGTTGATTAGTAACCAGAAAGGCAGAGCAATGTGGTTCAAACCATCCCATCTCCATTACTGACTACCCTGCAGCCCGCTGGGCAAGTTGTTTAACATTTTTAAGTTTTAGTTTCCCTAAACTATGAAAGACTTTTAGAGTAAATGAGGTAGTATATATAAAGTGCTTAGCAAAGTGCTGGAGACAGAGAAATTGTTCACTAAAATGGTCAATATTTTAAAAATCAGAGCCAGACACGCTGGCTCACATCTGCAATCCCAGCACTTAGGGAGGCTGAGGGGGGAGGATCCCTTGAGGCCAATAGTTCAAGACTAGCCTGGGCAACTAGCGAGACCCCTTCCCTACCAAAAATTTGAAAAATGAGCTGGGCACGGTGGTGCACACCTGCAGTCCTAGCTACTCAGGAGGCTGACGCGACAAGATCACGCGAGCCCAGGAGTTCAAGGCTACAGTGAGCTACTGATGTGATCGAACCACTGTATTCCAGCCTGGGCGACAGAACAAGACTCTGTCTCTCGAAAATTAAAATTGAAATTGAAAAATCAGGCTTGCTGGATTTTGATGGGCAATTAAGATAGTTTCCTTCTGAAAACAGGATCTGTCTCATGTCTGGTTTCAGAGAAGCAGTCTTGGGATGGGGATTCTTGTGCACGTGAGTTGGTAAACGAGCACTGTCAGGAGAAGGGGGTCGGGACTAGCAGGACGGAGCAGGGAAGGAAGCAAGTAAGAACGTGGGTTTTGGCCAAGTCAACTTTCATTCCCATCCCATAGGGAGCTCTGGAACATAAATTGCCTGAGGGTGTCTGTCCCACCCTGAAGAAAGGGGACAAGTCTTCTGTCAGCTCCCCCTGACCTCACCCAAGTCAGTTATGACTACGGGACACCCAAGGCTGAGGGATGTCACTCCAAGCACTTCCTGGCAAAGCAGCTCTAGTCACCCAAGGTCGCCCTTCTCAGGAAGGCTGGGGGGACACCTAACCAGTAAAAGGGACCCCAGAGGATCTGAGTGGCGCCTCATCACCACCGTCCGCCATGGAGACCTGCCAATCACTCCATCCAAACTTGGGCCCCACCCACAGGGGTAACCCCTGGACGAATCACACAAAGCTCTATGCCACCTCGTTTATCTCACCCTTTCTTCTTTTCTTTCCCCTGCTTCGAAACTTTCCTTTTATTGAAGTTTATTGTGATTAAGCACAATTACAAAAGACCACAATATCTCCACTTTCAAGTTACAGTCTGTCTTACTGCTGTCAAAACATGGTTACAAACTATTTTTTTTTCCCTACAAAGAGCTCAAACATAGATTAAAATATAGAACTCAATACAGAGGGGGAGAAATTAACCACTAGAAGATGGCGTGTGATAAAACCATCAACAGGGCCCAGCACGTAAGAGAATCAACAGCCCAAATGTTCCGCCAGATGTGCTACCACGTTTTAGACACTCCTAAAGCATATTTTTGGACAACTCTTCCATCAAATTACACAGAAGGAAAATAACCCAACAACTATACCCTCCAGAGGTCATCTTTGTTGAGGTGACTGTCCCATTACTTCTCTGGAAGGCAGAGAGACCTGAGGTTGAATCTTACTCTGAAATTCAGCAACTGGGGAACTTTTGTCAAGGTTATAACCCCTTTAAGTAGTTCTTTAAGTCTCTGTTTCGTCATTTGCTAAGTGGATAGTACGACGACATCTTCGAAAGTTCCAGATGGGGTGTTAAATGAAATGATGTATAAAAACTGCTTGACACAGTGTTTGGTACACATTAAAATTTCAAAGCATAGTGCAAATATTTTAAATTCCTTCAAAAATTTCTGCAGAGAGGACTAAGAAGCTAAAAGTTGAAGAACAACTGAAATCTTACGATGAAGGACTTTTACTACTCTACTGAAATGTATCATTTTATATGCTAAACTGACATAGCTTGTGGTGGAATTTGATATTTTTTAATATCAAGGTTCTAGCACCTACAGATTTATCTCTCAGGACCCTCCTCACAGCACCATTTTCCATAATGGTTCCACCATTTGGAATTCAAGGGGCAGTTTTCATTGTCGCAATAGTAGGGGAGGTGGAGCCATAATGACACTTAATCCAGGGATGCCAAACACGCGGCCTTATCTACAACTACCTCTTACAAAGAGGAATCGTCCCACCTACCTCCTTCACAACTTCCCACCATTCCATTGGACATTCACAAAAGTAAAAATTTGTTAATTATTATCCAAGCCTAGAACCTAAATACTTTTACATGTAAATAAGGTAATGCTCAGTGTGACTATAAATGGATTTTCCAGGAACGTGACTGCCAGGTAAATGAACTTCCCCTCGCCCCAAAACCATAGGTTGTTTTGTTCAAGACTCTACCAAGAGTTGTTCGCCATGTGAGAAAATCGTGACGAAGCCAGTTACAGAAACCCCGTCACCAACACCACACGACCCCATTGGTCATGAGGTAACACATATGTGCAGGCATCTGACTTCTTCATGAGGTTTTCCAAAATGGCTGTCCTGGGCATTTTTACACAGAAATGCATATATTAGCATAAACTGCTTGCCTTTTGTTTTATATTGCTATTGGGTATTACACTGATTTTTTTTTTAATTATGTGAATGGGTAGGTTATGTTGTCTATTTCTTTTGGGGATAGTAAAAAGGATATTAACAAAATGTGTGTTATTAAAAGGAGGGGAATGGTGACTAACAGGTGTGTGAACTTATGTTATACCCTCTTTGCCAGAGATGATGAAATTGGTCAACATCATTCTTACGACACAATCTCGGGTTTTCCAGCCCTGACTCCTTTCTCAGACTTTTCTCCTAGGATGACCGGACCTTCTCACCCAAGCATGAAAGGTTGTAAGGAAGCTCAAAAGTCAAGATCATATGATCATGTTGGCTAGGATTAGGTTCTTATACATTATAAACTTTGCTGATAAAAACTGGAAAAATTTCACAGAGTCTCTGAGGATTTCCTAGAGTCGCAAGTGATCTATTGTTATAAGTGACAACGGGATCTCCTGTTGTCACTGGTCACCTCTGTCCGGACCACGAGAAAAGAATCTCTGTCTTTGATACTGAAGCTCACACTCTCCCAGGGCCTTTCAGCAGAGCACAAACACAGCACGTACAAATGCATGCGTGCAACACAATTTATTTTCTTATGCATGTGTTTTGAGTAAAGTCAAAGTAGATATCTGAACAAATAAAGTAGATATTTTCCTTTTTCCTCATTGAGAAACCACAAACACAGGTACCATCAGGGAAAACCTACTTACAAACTTGCTAGAATTTTTAGTGTCTCAGATTCTCTCTGATACGCAAAGTTGAAGAACATTATAAAAAGTGCAAATTTGTTCTTATTTCAGATGGGTAATAAATATGGCTACAGAATGAACATATAGAATGAGACTAAGACTTGAGTTTTGTTTCTGTGAATGTGGGTACTTTCTCTAATCTAATAGAGAGGAAATGGCAAAATAATACATTTGCTGAAGGTGATGAGATAAATTTATACCAGTCCTTCCAAAAAAAGAAAAAAAGATGAACCAATTCTTATATTTCTAGAAGGTAACCTAAGACCTTTGGTTGTTTCTCTAGGACATAAAATACCTACCATGCTTTATCTGTATCTGGGTTATTCAATTAGACTTTTTCCAGAAAGTTAACCATATAGAAGGAACCACAAGGAACTGTTAAAGGAGGTATACCCAGGTGCAGATTGAACAGGACATGTATGTTGTTATTATATAAATCAGAATACATGGACCTCTGGGGATAAATAAGGACCCCAAATCTCCTAGTTTCTCCAATACTCCAAAAACTGCTTTTTTCCAAAAGAAGAATTGCTGCTTCCCATCCAGTGTGGAGCAAAATGAAAAAAAGTATCTTAAATTTGTCTGAGAAAAGAACACAAACAGAAGGAAAAACAGCAATTGTATCCACTGAAATAACAACCACTCCTTGCCTGCAGCCATTTGAATCAGAGATTGTTTGCATTAATAAGGCGTTAGCCTTTTTTTTCTCATCATTATTATTGTCAAATGCCAGTCGTTCAATGTCCCACATTTGCCCGTGAAATTCAGGGCAATGAAGCTGACAAAATGTAATTTACTTGCATTGAAATGGGCCAGATCCACGATTTACTTTCCCAGCCTTTCAGGATGGATTTCACATCCAGTGGCCTTTCTGAACCATCAGAGAGGAAGCCAGCTTCCCTAAGCCATGAATGGCAAAGGGCGTGGCAGACAGGTGGCCCCAGCAGCAGCTAGAGAGGACACCAGTGACATAGTGGAGAAGAAGGAACCTTCCTATCAACTTCAAGCAAGTGCCAAAGCTCTCCTAGAATTGAGGATTACTTCTCCTTTGCCATACGTACCTTAAAATTAATGCAGATTATAGATAAGAATAAAACACACAGATCTAGTCATCGCTGGAAAATCTAACAAGCTCAAAAAGTATTTACTAGAACGTAGCACTTAAAGAACTCAACGAAACTTCACGAATAACCTAAATGTATACATTTCATCATCATAATGGAGAATTTTTGAAATGGAAAGCAGAGGAAAAAAATAAGTCAGAGAACACACACCAAAAGCATCACAAAGTGTGGGTATTGGGGGCAAGATTTTCCATACCTATAAAATAGTATTCTGTTAAAATCTGCTTTAAGAGATGTATGTTCAAAGTCGTCTATTTATTTTGTGTGCTATTCCATAGTTCTAAGAGAATGTTTTACATTAAACAAGTCTTACCTTGAAAATAAAAAAAGGAAATAAAAACTTTAAATTGCCTTACTTCTGAAAAGCAAGGTTAGATAAAGTAGCAGTTCTACGGTATTCAAATTTAATTCCTTTAAATAACATCCACCCTCCCCAGTTGCCAAGGAAAAAAAAAAGATTCTTTCTTTGATTTGGATCAAGGATGAGATTAGTGGGTATCCTCTGCTCTAAAAGGAAAATACATGTTTGCCTGAATTTTAAATTCACATTTAAAACATATTTTTTTACACCAAAATAAGCCAGCATCTGATTTTTAATGGATTTGGAGAAATCCATCTCCAAATGCCTGTAGCATCTGTGAACACTTCATTTAACAATTAGCAGGATTTTCATTTTCAGAAGGTATTAGGACTGATTTACAGTGTTATACCATAATCACAAATTTTCCCAGCCTTTAGAAAGCTCCTGCTCTTACCTTGACCAGCCTGCCCTCTGCCCCCACTGAATGAAAACAATAATGTCCACAACAAAAACAACATTTAAAGTCCTCAAAGAAAATTAGAATAAACCCAGAAACTCTGTAAGGCATACAGGAAAAAAAAGAAAAAAAGTTCCCATGCCCCACTGTTGTTTGACCAGAGCTGAATATAGCCATAGTCAACTGATCAAGAACAAATGTCCAGCTTAAAATGAACTCCAGCCCCGGGGCTCTTCTATTGTGACCAATCAGAGAGCTGCACAGGCAACCCATGTGCAGAGGTAATTCCTCCAGCAGAAGATAGAAAACTCAGCAAGAGCCTTTCCTACCAATTAAAGGTAGTCAATATTGATTATCTGAGGGATTTCCATGCTCAGGAAGCAAATGAGAAACTCAATACCTGAACTATTCCTAAATGCAGTTATCAACTTCAGAGTTTTATCTCATAAAACCAATTCAGCTTAGAGTTTAATTCTATTAAATTAGGGCTTAGAAATAAGATTTGCTCTAGAATGAATGCATCATTAGTTTTAAAATGCAATATACTGAAACCCAAAATGTGCTGTATTACAGTTTGAAGAATAAATGAGCAAAGATGGCATCTAAATGCACTTCTCCCTAAATATATTTACCAGTGGAAGAAGTGATTGATTGTAAAGATGCTGAGTCCTCTGGTAGAAGGGATATGTCCCCTTTCTTTAGTATATAATAATCCCACTTGTTTTTTACTCCTTTGCTTTTTGTGAGTCCTTTGTTCTTAGACCTCCTTATTCTAACCAGTTATAAATAAAAGAGGACAGGGGGAAAGAACAGTTGCATCTTCCTTGATATGTTCTACATTGAAGCGCCCTGAAACTTGGGCTGCATGTTTCAAAGTAAAAGATGCTAATGCAGAAACCCTAAAAGCAACTGCCTAGTACCATGTAAGTTATAATATGTTACACCAGGGATTTTGTTCTGCACCTTTTAAAGAAGACAGAGTCCATGAAGTTTCTCCTTCTATGTGTTGGCAGGAACGGGGTGCTCCGGCCCCATGGTAAAAGCTGATGCTTCCTTCTGCCATCTTGCAGAAATCAAAAATACGTCCCTCATTAAACCCAGCAAAGGGGCTCGTCCTTCAATGCCTGCCTCCTTCCCGCACATGAGGGTTTGGGCGTCCTATACAAGAAAAGCTCAGTAGGTACAAGTCTAGTAAACAGTATATTACAAGACTGAGAATCATAAATAAAATAGAAAGGAGCTCAGACCATGTCAAAGAACCCCTGGGAAGACCTGAATATTGAAAGATGCACCATTCTGGGGAGGACGGCTGCTGATCTCGACACAGTCTTAGATACTCTGATGACAACAGGCGATTTCCATCTGTAACAATGGCCCGAGTCGGGTTCTTTGAGCACGGAAACTGCATTTGGCATTTTGAAAGGAAATGATTATGTTTTCATGAATTGCACCGTATCACACGATATTTTAGGACCCTGCATAACATTATTATGCCCTCATGAAATACTGCCACACATTGTCTCATCCACTGTAAAAGAAAGCCAGTATCACAGTGTCTTGTAAATAGATGACATATGAGTTAATCTAGCATTTGCATTCGAGAGGAATAATTCAATATTCAACTCTCCCATACACAAGAACACAAAGCTCACACAAAAGGCGTCCAGGGAGTTTCAGCAAATGGGAGGTGATCACAGCTTGGTCTGGTTTTAATGCAGGGATTTCAGGTGGACTGTATGATGATGATAGGATTCTCAGCACCATAATAATCTACGACTTCCAAGTAAATTACAGGGCACGTAAGATGCAAAGGAAAGGAGGGTGAGGTCTCACTCTGGCCTGGCTTTTCCCAACTGAACTAACCATGCACAATCCTCTGCTCCTCTTTTTCAACTGTTATCAAGTTGTCCTCACTTTATTCGGGCAAACCTGATTTATCTACTGGAAAAACAAAACAATACTTAAGGGTAAATAAGGAGAGAGTGAACCCCTGTCTTTATTCCGGGGAAGAGTAGTTGTACCGCTAAATATGAGAGAACATTTCCAAATTTCAGTCCAACATGGAGAATCATGTGCAAAGTGCCCCTTAGGATGACTCGCAGGTCCCAGTTGAGGACTGATGTCCTCAGGTGGATAACGTAAGTTTCTGAAATGTCTCACAGCTCCTGCTTCATAAAAATGATCCATGTTGCCAAGCAAAATGGTAAAAAAAAAAAAAAAAAATCACTAAATTTAAATCTTATTGTTGTTACATTGCCTGGTTCAGGAATCAAAACCAATTTTTGTAAATTAAAGCCTTTATGACCCATTTCAAATCTCTGATGTGCTCACTTAGGCAAAGAAGCAGCCCCCCCTTGACTTGTGGCCACAGGGGAAAGAGATTCAAATGGAAAATCTACAGCTTATCAACTGGACGTGTGACCCTGAGTAAGTTATTTCCTTTGTTCTGCATTCAGTTCCCTTCACTTCTAGAGGGACTGGAATAGAGGGTGTCCAGACTCATTCTTGCTCTTGAATTTGAGCTTTGCAATTGCAATAGCTATGAACAAAATAATGCCCAAGAATTAAAGAGAAAGGTGACAATAAGGAGGCAAAAACAACAGTAACAGCAGCAACCAAAAGCCCGAAAAAGGAGAAACATGCTCTCTTCTAGCAAGGAGACAGGGAAAGAGAGGGAGAAGTTGACCAAAATCACTCAACCTCAAAGACAAAACTGCTTCATATATTAATAAAGCCCAGATCTAAAATTCACACAATGTCAGCAAGTTGCACTGTGATTCAGAGCGTTTTTACAAGGTAGCACGGTGCTGTTTATTTGGGAATAAAGATAGCATCCTGTGAAATAAAAGCAACCCACTGTATGTCTTTTCCTTGCAGCAGGAACGGCCTGTAGACAAACACCAAGAGACAGGAGCAGCTAATTTAAAAAATAAAATGCAAAGTCCCGTGTCCCAGTTCAAATCGAGTCTGACAGCGAAGGTCACAGCAACTTTTCACTTTTGTTTAAAGACGCTGCCTTGATCATCGCCGGATGCAAACAAAAAAAAAAAAAACACAAAAGCAAAGAAGGCACATCCTAAAGCAAAAGCACCCTAAAGTGTTTCCCCTCTACCCCTAATCGCTTCCTTTCTTTTCTAGTTTAAAAAAAAATTGTTAAATTACAAAATTCCTAACATTTTCAAAAATGATAAATATAATTTTCCCTCGAGTATATTGCAAGCGATGGTAACCAAAATTTCCGAAGCAACAGAATCATTGTCTTTTGAAGGCCCTCTTGTAACTTTCCAAACACTTTCATTCTATTTCTGCTTTTTTTGCTTTTCTCTCTCTCTTTTTTTTTTCTTTTATTTTTTGCAATTTTCCTACTCCCACCAATCACAACGAGCAGTACCACAAGGAGTGGTAAAGCATTTCAAGTTTTAAAAAATTGTTCCAACCAGTGGTAAGATTCATTGTCTGTAAAGAAAATTACTTTGGCCTCCAACATGTGTTTTCAATACAAACGCATCACGTAAAAAGTCAAAAGACCTCGTGTACTGAGGCAATTCTCGTGGAGCCATTTTGGTCTTTATAGAAAGATCTCACTTATATCTTGGTAAGAAAGAAAAAAGTGAAACAAAGCAGACCATGCACCTTCCTCGGGCCTGTTTTATATTTCTCCCATGCTGTCTCCTAAAGACACTAGCACTTGATAAAAGTTCAGGCCTTCTCAGCATGCAGAACTCTGCTTGTCATTTCTTTGGACGTGATTAAAGACATTAGCACAACTTCACCATAAAAGCCTGAATAACAAGTGTTAGGGACGCCCCCCCCCAAAACCCTCCTGCTTTCTCTATTTTGCACATTCCCAATCAAAGGTTCTCCAGGGGGAAGGAGGTAGTATTTTCTTAGTTTCTTTTTGCTAGGTCCTCTGAAGGAAATAACGCTGCTTGTGTATTTTCACAAGTATTCCTACATTCTGCTCTCAGAATCAAAATCATCTACTTAACAGCTAAGTTTCTAGGGGATGGCTGCTTTTTGAGACAATCTCAGAAGCCAGAGAAGAAAAGTGCTCTTTAATACAACCAAAAACGGTGCCAACGAAATGAGGGGGTTTTTAGAGTCAGACTGCTTGAAGTCGTGATCCCAACTCTATCTTTAAAGGTGTACAAATGATCTGGTTCTCTGTGCATTTTTCCCTCATCTTAGAAGAGGAGGTACAAATACCTGCGTAGCAGAGTTTAGAGAAATATTCAAAAATGTGTGGATTTCTATTTGTGGAGAGGACACGTGCAATTGTCACTTGCCAAAATCTCTGGGAGCTCCTTCCCACATTGTGAAAGGTACCTACAGTCTAATATCCCACCTTCTCAAAGAAGAATTTAAAAGCTATCTTTCCCAGCCTCCCCTGTAACTTAGATTCCTTAAATTAAAAGCACCCCCATGGGCTATGTGGGGAAAGAGACTGAGCGTCGGGCATTCACTTTGTGGGCACGGAGCACTAGAAACTACGTGGTTCTGGAGCCAGCAGCCGTGGCACCAGCTTCCCGATCACAGTGAAGGCTGCAGTTCCCATGGCTAGTCTGCTCTGGGGTGTGTTACTAGGAGTTCTAGGAGCTACCATATCACTTAATAAATCTCCTTTGATTGAAACCACCAAGAGTGAATTCTGTTACAACTAAGAACCCCATCAAATACATATCTGAAAGTTCTTGGTTTTGTGCTCCACTCAAGAGGCCTGTCCAGAGAGGATCCAGCCATTGCTAATATAATGAGAATGGTTAGCGTGACATCCATGGAACCCAGGCAGCTGAAGAGAGTGGATCGGGATGCACATGCGTGAACAATGACAACTTCACCGTACTAGCTAGGGAGGCGCTAGACACCATTGAGTGAGCATGCGTACTGTGTGGCCGGCACATTCAAAACAACTGAGTAGAGCAATGCATCTGCATCAAATTTTGCATTAAGCTTGAACATTCCGCTGCAGACACTATTCAGATGATTCAGAGGGCTTTTGGGGACAATGCAGTGAGTGCGGCACAAATAAACGTTTGGCACAAGTGTTTCAAAGATGGTGGAGAATCTGTTGAAAGTGATACACAGCACATTCTGGAAGGCCTGCCACAAGCAGAACACCTGAGGATGTAGACCTGTGTGAGGTCCCAAGGTGCCTACTTTCAAGGGGACTGAGGTGTCATTGTCCTATGTACAACGCTTCTTATACCTTATATCTTATATCTTCTTCAACAAATGTCTCTATTTTTCGTATTACATAGCTGGATACTTTCCATACAGAACTCAGATAGTAAAAATGTATGTTAACTTCCTCTCTGTCACCCCCGGATGTTTTGTAATCCCATCTTTACTAGCAAGACCAGAGAGGTATATAAAGATGTGAAGAAATCTACTACCTGCACCAAAACATCTACCGATCAGCCTGACATGACGCCAACAGCACATATAACTTTAGAGGAAGTTCTCATCTCTATAAGACCCCTGGTTCACACAACTGGAACAGATAAATTGAGTGGAACCAGTCCCTAGAGGTACAGGCCACTGAGAGTTAAGTTTTATGATAGTTTGTAAAGAGTGAGCAAAAAGTGGAGGATCATGAACAAGGACCCCAGAGGGTAGACCGAGATGGAGGGAGACCCAGAAGGGACTGGGGCTAAACAGTATGAGTGGTGGGACACCAAAAAGAAATACGCCTTCTTCTGCTGAAGCTTGTGAGACAGTTTACATAAAGCAAAGTCACCCTGTGTCCCAAGGGAGATATTCCTCACGAACAGGAAAGCACATTCAAAGGCAGTTTTCAATCTCAAAAAATATCAGAAAGGTAATGACAGCCATGTAGCAGATACTCAAGTTCCCCATGAGCATCTTCTGATTTCTCATGTTATTTTTCACATGCCTTCTTTCCAACACAGAACATTTTCTTTATCATAAGAGAGTCATTTGTGCATATACCTTAGATCCCCACTATACAATGCACGGACCGTTTTTATTAATATATTCTTTACATCTTGCAAACTGTCTAGCCAAGTGTATTGTATTCAGGAGGATCTCAATGGATGTTTTGTGAGAGAGTGAACAACGACATCAATGAAGCATACTCCAATCTGTCGTCGTCTTAGTTCCTGAACTCTGGTTAATATGCATATAGCCAAATTTTTCTGATAGAAAAATTATCAGGCAGAATGTCATCATTCCAGCTTCAAGTTACAAAAGCAAGGCTTTTTAAGTTATTCTTTGTGCTTTTGCCTTATCTAAGCCTGCCAAAAGATTTCCTTTCATTATGGTTTTTGTGTATATACTCCTGATAGATTACTGCCATCTCTCATACTCCAGAGCCAGAATGTGCTACTCCTGACTTCATAACTTTACTCATAACTGCTCTGAGCAAACACATAGCTAGGGTCTTCTTTCAGTTGCCACCACACCCTCCTCCCCTCAAAACTTACAAAAAGGCCATTAGTCTGCAAAGAGTTTTGGTCTCAAATTTTTGTCTGTCTTCATTCTCTCGTTATTTACTCTGAGCACCAAAAAATATATACATTTATCTGTCGAGAATGGATTTCACCCTTGCAGTTGATTCTTCCTTTAATAATTTCTCAATTGACCATGCAAGCTATCTGAGTTAGGCTTTCCTCAAAAGCAGGATCTGATTCAAGGACATGGGTGCAGGGAGTGAATTTGGGAGGTGACCACAGGAAGAGCAAGTGAGGGTGCAAGGAAAGAAGAGAAAGCAATAATAGCAAGTTATGGAGCTGGTGATACCTGGGGGTATCTGGTGCTTACTCTTGCCAGGCTATCTCTGAACAAACTGCGCAGAACAAGCCTTCGAACTGTCCCACCAAGGACTAAGGGAAGTGGAGAGCTAATCCCCCAAAGCCCTTCATGCCCCTTCTTGGAGTTGCCCCTGGAGGCATTAAATTACTGGCAT
Organism: Mirza zaza; assembly: GCA_008750895.1. NCBI lineage: Eukaryota > Metazoa > Chordata > Mammalia > Primates > Cheirogaleidae > Mirza > Mirza zaza. The sequence continues at coordinate 12,037 of VSMD01058065.1, read as the reverse complement.
TCCATTCTGTCCTGTGCTTGGGTTGGGATATGCCCTTGGCCTAGAGATATCCCATAGACTAAGAGACAGAGGCCCTGGAGAAGGGAAGCTATAGGCAGCGTGGAACTGTCCACGTCAACCACAGGTGAGCTTAGAGGTGGCCAAGGGGCTACGGGGAGAGGTACTGAGGGCAACCGATGTGCTCACATTTCCTGAGAACATTCAATGAGCCAACTCCAGTGTAAGATGCTTCACATGAGTTACCATACACAATGCCTCAACCAAAACTATGAAGCTATGGTGAGCTCCGTGTTACAGATGAGGGAACTGCGTCCCTGGCCCAGGTAAGTGGGACATAGCTTGGTTCTGAGACTCTGAGTTTGGTTCTGTTTCACTCACCAATATACCTAAACCTCCGGCAGCCTGGTAAGACAGATTGTTCACCAGGCAGAGCCAACGCTCCCCAGCATCACGGTAACCAGCAGATGTGACCTTCGCCTTGGAGTCAATCACAAGCTCATAGTAGGCCAAGGTAGAGTTGTCACCCGTATTTTAATTTTGTGCTTCTTGGTCAGTCTGGCCGTTTAAAATAACATGCTAAAGACCACCATCTTTCTTTTTTTACACTAACCCACCTGGTTAATGCTTTGCACTCAATATTTAATGAGAAGGTGTAGTAGACGCCTACCATGTTCTCCACCCAGTACACCCATTCCCCTTCCCAAGTGCACTCTCGTTTCCGTAGATAACTGCATCTTCTCCCTTAGCACAGGCTTGCCCAGAAGGGAGGTGCTGGTCCGAGTTGTCACTTGGGAGTCTGTGGTGGTCTGATCCTTTCTAGAAGTAGGCCTGGGCCCTAATCTTGGGGGCCAATCAGATACCTTCTCATGGGACTTTGCTTCTTGAGCAAGTGACACAAGAACAGAGAAAAGCTGGTGGTTCTTTCACCAGAGCAGCAACGCAGGCCAGCCAACCAGACCACTCTCACGGGAGTTGGGAGCCAGGCTGCCATGTTCATGCCGCCGGCCCTCTGAGCACCCTTGTCCCTGCCCCTCCAAACACCTGGCCCTTGAGTCCCTGATCGATGCATGTTACTCTCCTTCTTTCCCTCCCCGTAAATCCCCTTTTGTTGAATTGCCCAGAGTTAGTTTCGATGTTTGCAACCAAGAACTGTAACCGATCCACACAGTAGAAGACCAGATGGTGAAACGTGCAGCATCCACGTCACCTACTGATGTTGGTAAGATTTAAATAGAAGCCATGGCTGCTACGTGGCATCCCCAAAAGATTTCCTCTCCACCACCCCCGATAGCTGGAAGCAGTTCTTTACTTCATCCTGTGAATGCAAAATGTACCTGGCACTACGGGGAATTCCTGAGACACTACAACAAACCTAAGCATATTAACTAAAAGCACATCTTTTTCCTTAAATGCAGAGGATATCCCAGCGCAAATGTTACTAAGTGCACTCCGAAGATTTTCTTTACATCCTTTTTTTTTTTTAAGTGAGCTTGCGATGCCTTCTTGTTCTGCCTGATGCACGAGTACCATACTTTTATTTCAATACTCTGCATTATCAGTTTATAATCTAAGGGCTTTAAGCCAGCTATTGATCTGCTTTTTAAAGAACATTTTTATTCTTTCTCATGATTTCATAATCTCCTTTATACCATTTCCCTGCCTTTGGAAGTGCTACCCTTCGAAAATGGTAAATATTGTCCTATTAAATTTAAATTAGGATGAAAGGGCCCAGTGCCCTGGATGGGTTCATCCAGGTCAGTGTTCTTCAAGAATATGTCACATTAACCTCCCCTGTAGCTAGTAATGTTTACAACACTTAAAAAAAAAAAAAGAAAAAAAAAAAAAGCCTTATAGTGGTCAAGGCACACATAAATTGTACAACTTTCGAAACATAGTAGCGGAGCTGCAAATTCACAGTGTAGCAACCTACAGGGTGTTTTAGAAAAGACAGCGTTTTAAATACGACTCATGAATAAGCAAACAGCCCCAACCACCCAAATCAACTTGAAGAGTAAACACGGAGGGAATGTTTAAGCTAAATTTTAGACGCCATTTGACGAGGGAAAAGGGCTAAAACTTATCAGCTGAGAAAGAATTATGTCAATAGCAGAAGAGCTAAGCAACAGCGGAGAACTGTCTTCAAGCAAAAGTTACACAGGCAAAGGGCTAACTGTTTATGCATCCCAGATAAAATACGCTCGACTACAAAGGGCTTTCCCATGCAAAAGATAACTGCAGAAATGCTTTAGAATACGTAGGATAGACATACATAACTTATTTGTGCATTTGCATGACTGCACTTAACGATTATCAGGGAAAAGAAACAGGCACTTACAAATACACTGGCCCCAAAAAGAAAGAAAATATAAATAAATAAAACCAGGCAGTAGTTAACTTGTTTCCATTTATAAATTCTGATACGTGACCTGCAGAAGTCCACTACTCCAACACGAAGCAGGGACCCACAGAAGTAGCAGTATTTGTTATGTGTGGGACATGCAGTGAAGCTAAAGGCATCTCTTAATAATATTTAACCCTGCTTTCTATTTAGAGAGAGGCAGTTAGTCTCCTACTTTAGTAAGTTTCTTACAGTCAGAGATTAAGTCTTCTACATCTGGAATCTTAGGGCCCCACAACAGTGCCTGGGACATAGCAGATGCTCAATAAACATTCGACTTAATCCATCTTCCAGTGCCCGGCCTCGAAATATGCATAAAGTCCTGCAAGAAAGCTTCTTGCACCTCTGCAAAATAAACCATTTGACTCCTTATTGAGCTATTTCCAAATAGTGAGTATAGGTAGGAAGGTCCACATCTCTTCTTTTCCATCTCCCTTGCTGTCAATTTATTGAGACATCCTATTTAGGGATAATGATAGATTCCTGATAATCAATTTATATGCCATTGAGTTTTGCTGCTCACGTTTTGTGTGTCATTCAGGGACCCTGAGGGAAGCTCCCCTGTACCTCGGGGCATTGGACAAGCCATGCAAGTGACATGCATTCCGTCTCAACTAGCAGGCTGAAGGCAATGCCAGCAACAAAGTATCGCCTCCAGCCAGTCCTTGGAGCCATGAAACGTCGCCACGCGCCACCCGTGTAGCAGGTCGTTCATCTGTTCAGTCCCATAGAGTAGAGCCTCAAGGAAAGAGAAACAAAAACAAGGACAGAAGGCGGAAACAGCCAAAGCAAGCCTCCAACTCATCTATCCCAACGCTCAAAAGAATTCTTTCTTTTTCCTAAGGCACTGAGGAATAACCAGACAAGCACCCATTATTCTCTGTATTTCCTGGACAAGGCCTGATTTGGAAAATGGCATTCGGAAGGCATGTGAGAGCAAACTCCTTTCCCTTTTCTTTGCTCATGAAGCCACTTACAGGAAAAACGTTAATACGCACAGAGAATCTAGTTCCCAATTCAAATTAAGTTCGAAGTCAATTCAGAACCGTGGAAGTGCTGGAGTTCATTCTGAGGCCTGGGGGGCAGGACCCACCTTCCCCGGATTAGGCAGATCTGAACACGAACATTTGCAGGTGCCAGGCAGCAACTTGGGTGTGGGAGGAAGAAAACACATAAAGACCCCGCTGCTTTCTTCTTAAAACCTTTGCTTATATTTAGCTCATCATAAGACCAACTACAACTCACTGGCAAAAAAAAAAAATTTTTTTTTCTTAATCTGAATAAGGTCTTACATTGACTCAACAATTCATGGGCCAAACAGAGCATCTTATCCATGCTGGGCTCCTGTAACTACTGTACTAGCTGTACCAGTGGGCTATGGATTCCAAGGAGGCCATTCACCATAGATTTCTAGGGGTGAAATGGATATGAGTAAGTGTTCAAAATCAGAAATGTTTACAAGTTCTGATTGTTTACTTACTGACACAAATTTATATAAAGCCACTTAGCCAGGAAAGGCTTGCACGGGACGTGGTACCCAATCGTGCCAGATTTTAGCCATCATGTCATAGCGTGGCTGGAAAAGAAGAGATGCTGGAAGCTCATGCGCCAGGAATGAGCAGCCCATTAAGATCTGAAAAGCTGTCATCCACAGTGAAAGGACTTGCGTCAGCCACTGAGGATATATTTTAAACCGCCTGTCCGCAAGAAAACTTTAATAATGCAGCCTTGCTCTAATGTCTTGTGAGAAGAGAAGCAATTTTACTTCTTCTATTAACCCAACGTGATTACAATGGCTTATTTCATGGAATATTAAGTTCAAATTCTGCTCCCTGGGAGGACAATAAAAAAAAAAAAAGTGCGCTTATGACTTTGCCCGAAATAGCCACAGGACCACAGCTCCTTGGTGCTTTTAATGCATCCAAGCAATAATCTACCATAATTCGCTAATGGTGAAATAAATTAGTGACCAAACAATAACCTGAAAAGATGACATCAAGATGGAAAGCAAATGTTTATCTTTTGCAAAGGACAGCAGAACAAAGCTTATGGAAGTCTCTCATCAATCCCTCTTTGAAAAAAAAAAAATTCAAGTCACTATTAGATAACTCTGATGGTAGTTGTTTAATAGTGAGACCAAAGTTAGACTAGCTAATAAAATAAATAATCACCTTGAAAAACAACAAGCAGCCTCAGAGCCACCTGAACTATATAGATGCTTAAGGGAATGAAACTGGGCTTCCTCTAAGAATTCCCAAGGAGACCTACTCCTGGGAAATTATTTCAAAGAGTAATTGTACTGATGAAAAATGGCAGGCCCGCCCTAATGAGGGTCACTTAGGATTTTCCATAGGTTCAAGTGCAAGGTTTTACAGCCAACTCTGTGACCCATATTCTCATTTTTAATTGCAAATGAACGATGGGTTGGAATGAGAACCATAATTAGTTACCCAATAATTCTCAAAGCCAATAGGCATCCCTCACCTAGTTCCCAAAAGCCATGACCAACACTTATTCCTAATGGCTTTCATTCTCTAATATGGCTCCTATGTTGTAATCCCTTTCCATAGAAATGAGAGGAGATCCTTTCTTAATAGCAGGAGACAGGAAGTTCATTTTCATTGGTTCTGTATGCCCTTTGAATAGTGCATGAAGTGATAGAGGTTGGACACAGTGATCTTTAATAAATGTAATTCACACCATTCATGGTATGAAACACTATCTCCATCTGGGGCTTCCATAAACAATGTTAATTTCAGGAAATGGGAGCCACAGCTTGCTTAACTACTCTTGTGGTAGTGGTGACCACATCAGCCAAGCCTGAAGCAACACAGCTCATCTGAAAACAGAAGAGTTTATCCATGATAAAATGAGATTCTTAGAGCCAAAGAAACACAAGAAAACCATCTCGCTCTTTTTATATGTGGGTTTTTTTTTTTTTTATCGTAAGTGGCATATTAAGGGAAAACCAAATACAGTGAACTCATACCAGTGGCTCAGAAATGACACATTACCTTACGGATGTGATTCATCACTGTTTTTACTTTTTACAGCAAAAAAAAAAAAAAAAACGCACTTACCTTTCACATTTTTATTTGAGAGATGCAAATGGTAAATGGAATTACAGTCCTAAGCCAACCAGCCTAAGGAATGTCGGAAGTTCAATATACAAAGAAATGGTGCTCTGATGCTTTAAAAAGGGAAGAAAAAAAAATTGCATCCGAATAAAACAATGCTTATTTTTTACTCTCACTTTCTAGGAGTTCCCCGTGTGTGACTCACGTGACAAAATAATCTGATAAGAGGAGCAGGGCTAAATGGCAAACAGCAAACATCCCAACCTGATGTATTTCCTCAGCCCTGACCTTCAGATAAAAATCGTATAGAAATCTTCAAAACCTCCAAATATGCAGCACCACACGCTTCCAACATTTTCAGACACAACAGTGAGGAGGGGAAGAAAAAAAAAAAAGAAACAAAGGTATTGCTACTGAAAACAGTTAGCCTTTTCTCTCCAATATCTCGGGATTAGGGTCAGATGAATGCAATGGCTGGCGCCATTTCTTTCTCTGTGAGTGTGTGTTTTCAGCACATGTGCAATACACACGTGTGTGTGTCTATCATTTTTATGTGTAAGTGTACCCAGTATCAAGTGTGTGGGGAGTTGGCATGAGATATATTATATACATACTGTGTGCATATTTAAGGAGGAAAAAAAGACTTCAAACGGTCAAAATTTATTGCACTGTGAAATTAGCTAAAATTATGACAACTGTAAGAAAAAAAAATTATACGGGCAAAATTTGGGTCTGGTGGAAGAATTCTTTGATGTCTGGATTCCAATTTAACCCCCGACTGAGTTCTAAGAATCAAATGAACAAAGTATATCATACACCCCAAGTCTGCCTGTCAGCACTAGTCATCATTTTTTATTTTACTCTTTCCAGCTGCATGTATTTACAAGACTCTGTTCTGACATTTCCTCCCCTCAAAATGTACACACTCACTGCTACGGGCAGTTGCCAAATACATTTGTAAAACAGTTCGAGCCTGTGTTTGTTTATTCATTATGCATCTCTATCAGTCTCAACAAATATGGATCACTCTAATTTCTTACATTTGCTATTACATCAAACCTTTGTATATTTGACTTATGTGTTTATGGCTGAATATATACAACCCACGTTTTTTAAACTAGCTCAAGTGCACACTTACAATAAAATGCGGTATTTGCATAGGAAAAATCACATACAGGCTGCTTTACTATTTCGAATAGATTAAAAGAATTTTTTTTTAAAAGATAGGGATTATAATTATATACACTTCAAAATATTCCTGCACATACAAATAATATGGTATTCCTGTCTTGATCTATAAAACTCTACACATATCCACAAGCGGGTGTTTTATATACATAAGGTTGGTGACAGTGGACAGTTGTGCCCACAGTACACTGAAGAACAGTAATGTCTGGACTGCTTGTATATCCTGATACAAAAATAACTTTACCCTGGTATATGACTGCTAAGTAAGCTAAGTCTCCGAATATTTTAAGGCAGTTATAAATGTTTAAAATGTTAATAATAAATCTAGGTTGTTTAAAGAATATTTCCAAATAACATAAAATATTTAGTTTTCCCCACCCAACCCATAAAAAGATAAGATTTATCACAAAATGTTTGAGGAATAATCAGCCATTTTAGCTAATATATTTTAATATTTATACACATGACACAGGCTGAATATAAATGATACATTGTGATTTCCCATAGTGTATGGAATTTATACAATTAACTGCAAGATCCAATGGCTTCAAGGCACATAAGGTGCAAACACAGTTACAAGGTTTTGCTGATTATTGTTATAAATCTTATAAAGCATAAAGACATTAAAGTATATTCTGTTTATACCATTCATTTTAAAATACAGCATGTAAAAATATTATTATTTCTTATTAAAAGATTTATATATTTCTGGCTTTTTTCTTTATGAGGTAAATTTATTTGCCAGTATTCAAAAAAAAATCCTTTCTATTCTTCCCACTTCCAAATATGTGTTTGAAATATACCCCAAGATTCAATATCAATTTTCTAGTTATTTCTCAAGGGTTATATTTGTACATAATAATAGCAAACATTCAGGCATTATTTGTTTGGTTTCTCCAAAGTGTTTAAATTTAAAAAAATCAAATAACAAAAGCCTGATGAACCAAACTGCTTATTTTACACACATCTGATAGCCGTATACATATGTATACACTTATGCATGTATATTTCTGGCACGCCATTAATCATCAATGACAAATCATGTTATCAATCGACCTACACTGAACATTAAGTGTTTTAATATCCACATAAATTGCATGAAAAATATACACGTGATTTTGCTTTTTAAATTAAGAGACTTTGGTCCTTAATGGAGGTATTTTTCATTGGGCCTTTTTCCATTCCTCCTTGGCCATATGTAACATTTAAATACACTGGTGAATAAAAATTTGCAATCAATTCTACAACACACCCCTGAACCGTCCAGTGTCTGAATTTTTTAAAAGGAGCTAAAGCCACAGCAGCAGAAATGTGAAATGGAAACATCCCAATGTCTGCATGCGTGATCCTGGGGTTGTCCACGCGTTAGTAAAAGGGCCCTGGATTCTGCGGCTGCTTATCAAATCAGCTTTGCGTTTCTGGAATGAGTTCCTGCTGCTTAGCCTCAATCTGTAGACAGTCATGAAAAAACATCCTGTAAGACTGATCTAGCTCAAAACAAAATCTCCAGAAAGACATGTAAGTTTCATCAAACCCATGTATACCTAGAGAGCTAAAGGATGTATTAACAATATAAACATTTGTGTGCATACGGACACGTGCTAATATATTTAATATATTTACTTGTATTCTGATCACATACATATTAAATATCTTGCCTAGGTGTCAGTGACAAGAGCCATATACAAGGTATACGATGTTTGTGTCATATCGGGAACACGGATTCAATAATCTGGATGTTTACATCAGCTAAAGGACACTATCACTTGCCTTTCTTTTTTTGCTTTTTGCTCTAACGAGCCTGGCCATCAAAAGGAAGAAAACACTTAAGTACAAAAATAGTTCCTTTTATCAACCACCCAGTCAGATATGGTGGGGTTAGGAATTCATGAATGTGGGCTTTTTCTGGCCCCCATTCATTTGTTAAACGGAAATGCTGGAAAGAACTAGAAAATACTGCATTCCTCTTAGTTTTCCTCACCATGTAAAATAAACTCCCAGAAAAGGTCTAGAATCAGCTTTGTTTGTTTTTTCAAATGGGCCACACATCCTTGTTCTCTACCACCCGCGAGCACTCACACACAAAACCCATCGCGTGGATTCACAGTCCACATCTGGCTCCCAAGCACAGCTATACATCTGCAAGCACAACGCCTTAAATACTGGAAGCCAATTTGGACTCCCTAAAAAATCCATGATACGAGTGAAAAATCATGCTAAATACAAGCCCTGGTAACTTTATTTTTAATGATGACTTTCGAAAAAAAAAAAAAAAACAAGGTAAGGGAGAGAGATCAGCAGGGTGAATGTAAAAATTGTTAATCTTAAATTTCTACAAACCCAAGTGTCAGAGTAAGCATGTATGGTGCATCAAGCATAACAAAAAGAAACGAGGTGGGGGGAAGGGGGGGGCCCAGGCACTTGCTTCCTTGAATCCCTCTGAATACATTTCACAATTCATCAGTTTTTGTCTTTCCTGCCACGAATGAGGACAATCAGACCAGACACCCATTAGATTTTTCATGCAATTTTTTTTTCTTGTTCATGACATGTTGGCAGGGAGGATGGCAATTCTGAAATCTTACCAAATGAGAAAAATGTCAGAAGCTGAACTGACAGCTAGTGGTTACTATGGTGATCGGTGATATTGAAAAAATAAAATAAAATAAGACTCAGTTAATTCAAAAGGAATCAAGTTGGGTATTTTTAAGCCAGTTGATACAGATGAAAACTTAATCCTGATATTGGGACATTATCTTTTTGAGCTAACAGCCAAAGACACCATTTAGCTTAAATAATAACTAAATACACAGCTCATAATCTTGTGATTAAAAATAATGGGAAGAAACAGTATTGATAAATGGAAGTCAAATATTATTACCAAATGACTATCAGGGAAATATAGATTAAATTCAGTGGAAAGAGGATTTTGTCGAGGGTGAAAAAAAACATATAGTTTTAGCAAAATATTTTTAAAAGCAAACGTGGAAACCACGCAGATGAAAAAAGACTCTTCAGGGACAGCTCAGATTCTATTAACACACACACAGACACAAACATGGTGTTTCCGTCTTCCAACACCATCTAAAAAAAAAGAAAATTCGTTTTGATTCTAATTTTTAATATATTCAATCTCTTTAGTTTTAAAACGCATTTATATACAGAAAGCCCCATTATGCGATTTTTAAAAAATATATATGTATTCTCCATATCATCATTTCTCTCTTTGATTGAAATACAGTTTAATGTTATGACTACTCTTCAGGGACCGTCACTTTGTAATAAGCAAAATAACAACAATAATAGTAATAATAATAGAAAAAGCACATAGTGTCACCTTTTTCTAATACCAGGCAAGGACTATTCTTGCTGGCCCAGTCAGTACTATTATTTTTAGGTTTAATGCATTAAAAGAAGGAAACAGAATACCATGAAAATAATATTCATAATTAACCAAAATCCATGCACTTGTTTTTCCCACATGTAATACACATGAAACCCAAACAAGATAATTTTTTAAAGACAGAGTTTTAAAGCTGTGAAGAAAGAGGATGCAAAGTTTGCGAGGGGTTCCATCAAGAACAACACATCGTGCCTGAAAAACCTCTGACGTAGAATCAAACTTTATCAAGGCTTCTCTCCATAATGACACTAAAATGCTCTCAGCATCGTGGATTAATACAGAAAAGTATAGTCAGGAAGACCAGAGACAGCTCTCATTTTGAAACGGTGTAGTCTGAAAATATTCCATGCTTGCATATTTTATCCATATGCCATGCTCCCAGATCTAGTCTATACATTTTTTTCATTTGATATAGGGATATTAAATTATCTACTGTATCTTTTTTTTAAATCAAATCTTTTGAGAGTTATAGGTAACTAGCGAAAACAAGATTCTTATTTATAACCTCAAGCTAGTATTTAATGCAAGGGGGAGGAGGGTACATTATAAAGGAAGGCGCTCTGGCAAAAAAAAAAAAAAATTAAAGTCCTATTGGCTAGGGGAAGCTCTTTGCCACTGAACAGACTATAATGCCATCTACTGGGAAAGTCAAGTTCAACTTCGCTTTAAACAGTAAAGCTAGTTTAAAGGCTGACAGATATAACTGGAGAGACATCCAGTCCTATACCCTTCACTGTTCAAAAAAGATAAGAAATATATATATATAGTTGTTGAAACATCAGTTCCTATTATAGATCATTATGTTCTTCCTCTGAGATCTCCTCCCAGCATTTTGCTTCTTAATTTCCAGCAAAAGCCTCTCTCTTTCAGCGCCTTCCGACTACTCCGAGAACAAGTTAACAACACCCAGAAAAATAATCACCAGCAGCGAGCGACCTTGGGGTCCTCTTCTGCAATCTCTAGCTTGTGATATTTTATAAGCGGTGCGTGTTAGCATTCGCTCTGCAAAAGATTAAAAAAAAAATCCCTAAAATCACAATAGGAAAAGCAACCCCCTGGGTCAGGGCGGGTGAAGAAGAGCAGAGACATAGACCAAGCCCCTGACTTCCTAAAGTCTCTTTTTATATGTTCTGATGCTGTCGTGGATACAGCCCCTAAAGTATCTTTAGGAAAAAAAAAAAGAAAAGAAAGAAAGAAAGGAGAGTCTGCCGAGGTTTCGTGAGCTGTTCTCACGTGTCCATCAGCGTGTCCTTTGCTCGTTTGCACACTTCCCTTTCATTCTGGCTGGCTGGCTGTGTGATTTTTAAAAGTGAGAAATGGAAAGGATGCCAGGCCACCATTTGCCACTCTCTCTGTCTCTGTGAAACTACCCACGTGAAGGAAAGCAATATTTAAGAACAAGGGACTACGCCCCTAAATAAAAAAAAAAATGTTTTTTGCAAGGACTAGCAACAAGAAAGTTCTTACATAAAAGCTGCTGCTCATATTTTCCAAGTATAGATACAGGGACAGTACACAGCATGGATTCTCGACCTCCACGCTGTTGACATTTGGGGGCAGATTATTCTTTGTGGGAGGGGACCGTCCTGGTCATTATAGGATAGGAAGCAGTGTCCCTGAGCTCTACCCAATTGCATGCCACCAGCACACCCCCAAACACACTGTTATGACAGTCAGCAAGGTCTCCAGACACTGCCATATGTCCCCTAGGGAAGAGAAGGGACAAAATCACCCCCTATAGATAAAAACTGTTGCAGAATACTAATTTCAATTTTCTATACATCAATTATCATAAGATTCTCTATCTGGTTTTGATGCATGTTGATGCATGACATATTTCTAAAAGAATATGGTAGAATTGGTATGAATGGGAGAGTAACAAGCTCCATTCTATAAATTCTTTAACTTCAGGGCTAATCAGGACCCCTGACCTTTCTGAAGTCCTCCCTTGAAAGTTCCAATGGGGGAGCT